>KN805467.1:7429-18375 GCA_000818945.1 Schizochytrium sp. CCTCC M209059
GAAAGAAAGAAAGCAAAGAAAGAAAGAAAGCGCAAAGTCGAAACCAGGAGCGCGCGCCGAGCAAGCGCTCGCTCGGAGCGACGAGGGAGCAAGGGCGCGAGGGCGCGAGGCAGGAGGCGAGCGCGGCGCGCGCGCGGGACGGCGGCGCGCGCGAGAGACCCTCGCGGCGCGCGGTCGGTCCCGCCGGAAGCGAGCGCGACGCCAGGAGCAGCGAAGCGAGCGCGCGCGCACGCGCGTGTGTGCATTTATTTGTCTCCTTTATCTCATCTCATCTCATCTCATCTCATCTCATCTCATCTCATCTCATCTCAACCCATCTCATCGCTTCGCTTCGCATCTCTCAACCCAACTCAACCCGACGCAAACTCGAGTCAACGCGCCGGGCAGCGGCAGCGGCGCGCGACCCTCGCGAGGCCGAGCGGAGCCGAGCCGCAGCGCAGGGCTGCCCGGTCCTGCCGAGAAAATCCAAGGAAAAGAAAGAAGTCCAGCTAGCTACTGCTTGCTCGCCAGCACAAGCAAGCACGTAAAGTAATTAAAGGCAAGGCGCCGGGGCTGGCCCCGACAGAGCGGAGATCAGGTGCACGGCGCTGGACCTGTGCCTGCAGGCGAGGGCGTAGCAGCAGCAGCAGGAGGAGGAGGAGTGGCAGCGGGAGCAGGTCGTCCGTCGCGGACAAGATGGCGACGACGAGCAATGCCGGCGAGGTGCGGCGCAGCTCGTACTGGGCCGACGAGACGAAGGCACGGAAACGCGCGAGCGTGCGCCAGGAGAGACGCGCGCTGAGCGAACGTCGCGGCAGCAAATGGTCTGCGCGCTTCAGTGCGTTCACGGGCCACCGCGTATCGCGCCATGAGTCCTTTCCGATCCAGAAGACAGGGTGGGAGCCCCGGTACGCCCTCGATGGCAGTCTGTACTACTTTGAGCATGAGACCGGCATGGTGTCGTGGGACAAGCCCGACAGCCTCAAGACACAGCACGAGCTCGATGAGGACGAGGCCGAATGGGTCTGGGTCCCTCACCCCAAGAATGTATGGCAGCCCGCGCGTGTCAAGTCCCGCGAAAAGTCCGGCGAAGTCGTCGTGCGTCTCTTTGACAACAAAACCGTGCGCATTCCCCACATCCGCGTCATGAAGGGCAAACTCACGGGTGGCGTCTCACAAAAGGTACCTCTCTGGCCCCTCAAGCGCTCCGCGCTCGATCGCGTCGAGGCAGACCTTGTCGCCCTTCCTGCCCTCGATGAAGGTATGGTCATGCACAACTTGCGCATGCGCTACGAGAGCAACGACATTTACACCTGGGTTGGATCGAGCCGCAATGTGCTCATTTCCATTAACCCGTTCCAGGACCTCTTTCTCTACGGCGAGGACCGCATGAAGGCCCAAAAGCAGAGCGCCGTCGCCGAGGGCAATGGTGGCGGCATGCCGCCGCATGTATTCGCCATCGCCAACGACGCGCTCGAGTCGCTCCTGCTCGAAAATAAATCCCAAAGTATTCTCGTTAGCGGCGAATCTGGCGCCGGCAAGACGCACTCTACCAAGGCCTGCCTCGACTATCTCGCCTTTGTGGCGGGCAGTGACCAAAAGGCCGCGAATGGCGGCAACGGCCGCTTTGAAATGATGGCCGCCAGCTCGAGCATGGGCGTCGACCACAAGGTCGAGCAAAAGGTCCTCGTGGCCAATCCAGTTCTTGAGGCCTTTGGCAACGCAAAGACAGTGCGCAACAACAATTCGTCCCGTTTTGGCAAGTGGATCGCCGTCTACTTTGATCGCTACACCAAGCTCATCAACGGTGCCAGCATCACCAGTTTCTTGCTCGAGTCCTCACGTGTGACTATTCTGGCCGAGGGCGAGCGCAATTACCACGTGTTTTACCAAATCCTCAGCGACCCGGCCGTTCGCGAGAAATACATGCTTGTGGAATCGCCAGAGTACTACCGCTACCTGAACCAGAGTACGGCCACCACAGCTGATACCATCGACGACGAGGCCGACTACATCGAGGTTGTCGATGCCCTCGAGGAACTCGAGGTTGAAGAAGAGGAGCAGGAGTGGCTCTTTCGCACTGTGGCAGCCGTCTTGCACCTCGGCAACATTGATTTCTCAGAGATCAAAATGCCCGACGGCCAGCGCGGCTGCAAGCTTGTCGGTGACACCGGTCCGGCCACGGACCACGGCTCGACCACGGACGTTCCCGAGTCCATTGAAATGTCCGAGGACAAGGACGACCGCAATCTCTCCATGGTTGGGGGCAGCCGCCCACCTGCCTGGATCGCGCTCGAGCACGCCGCTGAGCTCCTCGAGATCCAGGATGCCGCCCTCGAGCGTGTGCTTACGCGGCGCTCCATTACGGTGCGTGGCGAGGAATCCGTCATTCCCCTCAAGGTTCGCCAGGCCGTCCAGGCGCGCGACTCGCTCGCCAAAGCAATCTACTCGCGTCTCTTTGACTGGCTCGTGAACCGCATCAACGAGTCATTTGGTGAGGCCGAGGGCAAGTTTATCGGCATTCTCGATGTCTTTGGCTTTGAGATCTTCGAACACAACTCGTTTGAGCAGCTCTGCATCAACTTTGCCAACGAGCGTCTTCAGCAACTCTTCAACCAGACAACCTTTGGCGACGAAGAGGAGCTTTACGAGGTGGAGCGCGTTCAGTTCCGCCATATCGACTTTGAGGATAACCAAATTGTCTTGGACCTCATTGACAAGAGGCCCGATGGCATTCTCAACCTTCTCGACGATGAGTGTCTCGTGCCCGGCGGCACCGACGAGCGCTTCATGGGCCGCATCGAGTCCGTCCATGCTGATCACCCGCGTTTCCAGGGCCTTGGCTCGGCCTCGTCCAAGAATCGCGCCGTTGCCCGCTCCAAGGACGATGAGCTCGCCTTCTCCATCAAGCACTTTGCCGGTACGGTCGTCTACGATGCTCGTGGCTTCATGGCCAAGAATTCGGACACGCTCTACCAGGATCTCTATAATGTCTGCTCGTACTCCGAGGACGACATGACGCGCATGTTGTTCCCTCCTCTTGATGAGGATGATCGCGTCAAGGTCATCTCGCAGTCTGCCAAGTTCCGCGCTCAGCTCAGCGAGCTCATGGCCATTCTGCGCAAAACAGAGTCTCGCTACATTCGCTGCATCAAGCCCAACGACGCGCAAAAGCCCAGCATGTTCGAGGGCCGCAAGTGTCTCGAACAGCTTCGTGCCTCGGGCGTGTTCGAAGCCGTGGAGATTCGCAAAACGGGTTACCCGTTCCGTCTCTTCCACGAGGAGTTCGCCGCGCGGTACCGCTGCATCAACGTCGGCTACGCTTATTCACATGGGGACCCCAAGCTTCTTTGCAGGGAGATTCTCGAGGCCTCCCCGCAGGCCTTTGCCGGCGTCCAGATTGGCGAGACGCGTATCCTGTACCGCGTCGAGGACCACAAGGTGCTTGAGCTTCTCCGCAACCTTGCGCTCGCCACTGTGGTCCCGCGAATCCAGACGGTCTGGCGTCTAGGCCTCGGTCGTCGCCTGCGTCGCAACCTGATCAAGGCCGAAAAGGGACTCACGGACGCCATGAACGCCGAAGAGCCCGACCTCGTCGATCTCGAGACTGCGATTGACGACGTCCCCGACATTCTCGGCAGCGTCGGCAGCATCTTCCGCATCAACCCTCCCTCTCTCGAAGCCGCGCGCAAGTTGCATGGTGGCCTCGAGCAGTGGGAGAGCGTCGAGGAAGACTTGGAGACGCTCGAGGACATCGAAGACAACACTTCGCCTGACTTTGACCGACACACGACCGAGGCATACCTTGGCGCCGCCGATCGCCTGCGCGAAGAGGGCTTCCCCATGACGGAACGGCAAAAGGAACTCTACGATCACGTCAAGTCTCTTGTGTTAGGCAAGCAGGCCGAAGACGACGTTGGCGAGCTGGTCGAGGAGGCCCTCAAGGAACCTACGCGCGACAAAGTCATTTCTGCCGCCCGCGAGTCGGCTGGCTGGACAATGCCTCGTAACGTTGCAGTGGCCAAGATCCGCGAGACCGCGGGACGCTACGAGAAGCTCGACGAGGACCTCAAGCGTGCAGTCGACCTTGTTGACCATGAGCTTCTCGAGAAGGCCGTCCTCGAGGCTGACGAGCTCGGCCACACATCGGACGCTGTCGAAGAGGCCAAGGCGCTCCTTGCTCTTCCGGATAAAAAGTTCGTCAGTCTCGAGCTTGAGGCCGCGAAGCGGCACCGCGACCGCAAGCGCCGCGTGCAGCGCGACCTGCGGATTCGCGAGCTCGAACTCGCGACGCATTTCAGCAAGTACGAGGACTTTTTCGCCAACGAGCGTATTCGTGGCAACGTTTACCATGGATTTTGCGCCTCGTCGCTCCGCTTTCTTCGCTGGAATTCCAAGCCCTCGGAGCCTTCGAATGCAATTCTCGAGGAAATTGCCGAGCGCCATCGCGACAGCACCTCGACGACCATGTCGCCCATGTCTGGCCGACCTGTCACGCAGCAGACGGGCCCACGCTCACGTCTCGGTATCAAGTTTTCCTTGAACTTGGACTCGAGCTTGCTGTATACGGGAGACCGCGACAACGCTAGTGACGCGCTTCGTGTCTTTGGACTTATCAAGACCTACATGGGGGACAGCAAGCGCGGCCGAACAGATTATGTTGCTCGCAACAATGCCGGGTACGAGCTCGTGTGCATGGGCCTCGATCCCGACGCAGACTTTTTGCACGACGAGATCTTTTGCCAGATTGTGCGCCAGCTCACCGAGAACCCCAAGGAGGAATCCATTGCCGCTGGCGTCGACCTTCTCTGTGTCTGCATCACGGCCTTTCAGCCTAGCGATGAGATCATGGAGAACTTTTTGACCGTATGGGTGCGTCTACACCTCCCGGACGATATCTACCGCACATTTGTTTCTACCATTCACGAGGCTCGCTTCTCAGAGAGCTTTGACGATCGCGTCGACGAGCTCATGCAGCTTGACCGCGTCGCGATCACGCGGGCGGAACGTCGCGAAAGCACGATGGGCAGAGTGCCCATGCAACCCATTCGCAACGAAGACATTAACAACTTTCGCGCCAAGCACGTGCTTGGAAACCTGCGGAAGCTCTTCAAGGCGTATGCGCCTCCGTCCGGTAGCCGCTGGTCTCTCCGTCACGGCTGGGAGACAGATCCCTGGGTGGAGAATAAGCGTTTCGAGTCTGCGCGTTCTCTCATCACCCCGGAGGACTTCGGACTCAAGTCTCTTCAAGGTCTTGGGTCCCCGGATCCGATATTGCGTCCCCCGGGCGGACTCCGTGGCGCCTTGGGCAGGTTCTCCTCTTCGTTGCGCAAGATTCCTTCCATGTCCATGATGACTGCGCACTAAGCTGAACTTTTTATTGTGCGCGTGGAAGAGGAGAGCTGCGCACGTCGCGTCGACTCCGGCTGCGGTGAAATGGCTTTGTTTCCATTTGCAATCCCCGAACCGTGGCGATTTTCCTGCCTTCTACCTTTCTTCCCTTTTCTTTACTTTTCTTCTTTTCGTCTTCTTCTCTTTTTCTTCTTTTTCCCATCGTCAAATTTTCCGGGGATTCCCTTTTCTTCAGCGCATCCGCGTCTCGTGTCCATGTCCTTTTGCCATGAAATTAGAAATGGTGGGACGATCTGTACGGATGCGTTTGTATGTTTGCTTTGCGATAAAAACGATGAATGAAAATTGATTGCTGTTCTTACTCATGTTCATCGTCGTCATTGTTACGTTTTGCGGCTGGCTGGCTGGCTGGCTGGCGTGGGCCACAGCAGCTGCGGGAATTTTGGCCAAAACGCAGTGCACATGCACAACTTGGAAGATACTTTTTACTTTTTCTCCTTTTTTGGGGTTTGGCTTCCATCATTTTGTTCGTCTTTCTACCTGCCTCTTACAGGGAGGGCTACACCATGCATAAAAAGCGACAGCGACGAATTGCAAGTGAAATGGTTTGCATCGCCCTTCGGTAATCAACGCGCGTAGGCAGGGCATGCTGGCTGGCAAGTTTCCCAAGCCTGATTAAAGGCAGCCACGACGGCCTTGGGCAGCGGGCCTTCGTCAGCAGCGGCAAGGTTGGTCTCGAGGTGGTCGAGAGAGCTTGCGCCGAGAATGATGCCATCATTGAGACCACCTCGCAAGGCAGAATGGTGCATGAGCCAGCGAATCGATGCCGAGGTCATGGCGATGTCGTTCTCCTCGCAAGCGGCTGTAATCACATCGAGTGCCTTAAAGTACTCTGGCTTCCAGAAACGATCACGGTACTTGATTCCCCAGGCGGTCTCGCCAAAACGGCCGTCCTTAGGGAACTGGACGAGAGAGCGATGCTTGCCCGTAAGAAAGCCACCAGCCAGAGGGTTGTACGCGTAAAAGCGAATCCCGAGAGCGCGAAGCGCTGGCAAGAGTTCCTGCTCTACTGCACGGGTGATTCCGTTGTACATGCCCTGGTACAGCGTGGGGAGGACGTAGCCGCGCTCCTTGCAAATGTAGTAAATCTGAACGGTCTCCCAGGCGCTAAAGTTCGAAAGGCCGAGTTCACGGAATTTGCCTGCGCGATACAGATCCTGGACAGCCTCGAGCGTAGCCTCGATCTTGGTCGAATGGTCCGGTGCGTGCAGGTAAAAGACGTCGACGGACTCAAGTCGCAGGGCGCGGAGACTATCCTCGAGCTGCGCTTTGACGCTTTCAGGACGCAAGTTCTCACCTGCGCCGGGAAAGGGGTTGGCCTTGGTCGCCACCATAAAGTTGTCCGCGAGCGACGGTTGCTTGGCGAAGACATCAGAGATGACTACCTCTGTTTCTCCGCTCTGGTACATGCGCGCCGTATCGACTTCGACCATAGAGGCTGTCAGATGCTTTTGCACCGCAGGCGCCTCGGCAAACATTTGGAACATCTTTGCGCTATCCCGACGGTTCACCGGCCCGCCCATGGTCATGCTGCCGAGAATCACCCTCAAAGGCTGGCTTGCGTTCTTTGACTGCTCAAGCACCACCGCAGGAGCGGCCCCGTTGCCGACGCCGTTGGGAGGCGTGGGGGCCGGCGCAGAAGCGGGAGCAGGAGCAGGAGCAGGAGCAGGAGCAGGAACAGCGGCAGACGCCGCCTCTGCCTGCAACGAAGCTTCCGCCTTTGCTGGTGCTTCAGCAGCTGCGCCGTTCTCGTTTCCTTCGGGCACGGCCTCGGGCATCGGTGCCGCTGAAACGGGGAGAGTTTTATTCAAGAGCGTGCACAGGTTGGTGAAAATGTCAGAAATGGGACGATTCGTGTCGATGCGCCAGACTTGATCCCGCTTCTCAAAGTACTCGACAATTGGCATGGTCTCGTTGCGAAAGGTCGCGAGACGCTTTTGGATGGCTTCGGCGTTGTCGTCGCTGCGGCCGCTACTCTTTCCGCGTTCGAGAATGCGCTCTGTGATAATTTCTTCGGGGCAGTCAAAGAAGAGGACGCCAAGCACCTCAATGTCGCTGCGCCCGCTGGTCTCGCGAATCCAGCCTTCGAGGTTGTCCTGGTTGCGAGGGAAGCCGTCAATGAGGTAGCAGGGCGCAGTGTCAGCCGCCATGGCGGAGAGCAAAAGTTTGACTGTGATTTCGATGGGCACAATCTTTCCCTCCTTGATGTAGGCCTCGATGAGCGCACCATCTTTGGAGTCCGGGTTCTTTCGCTCGGCCCGAAGCAGGTCGCCTGCGGAGAGATGGCAGTATTGAAAGGCCTCGGCGAGCTTGGTGCATTGGGTTCCCTTGCCGGACCCAGGGGCTCCAAGCACGAACAGAACCTTGCTGGGATCGCCGTCCTTGCCGGCTGCGTCGCTTGCCTGGCCGTTCGTGGCGGCAGACGGCGTCGATGGCGGCGGCGGCGGCGGCGACGACGACGACGATGCGGCGGCCATTGCATCGGACGCCGGCATGTGCGAGATGGAAAACGTGAGCGTCTTATTCGTCACCCATGAGTACGAGTTGTCGAACTGAAGCCAGATGCAGCCCGGCTCGGGCGTGGTCACCTTGCCTTTGACGGCCTTAACCTCGGAGGAGATGCGATCTTTGGCCACGAGCGTGAGCACGTTACCGTCGGGCCGCTCGAGGAGCACGCAAAAGGCGATGTCGCCCCCCTCGGTCTTGAACGCCCAGTGGATCTCCTCCCCGGCCTGCGCGTTGAGCGAGACCTCGTGCACGGCGCCGGCCTGCACCTCCACGGTGGTGTGCGACATCCCCCTCGCGCCCAAGATACGCCCCGCCTCCGGATCTCCAGCGCCGGCTTCGCGCTCGCGGGGCTGCGCTCGCTGCTGCTCCTGCTGCTGCTCCTGCTCCTCCTGCCGCTGCTCCCGCCGCCGCTGCTGCTGCTGCTGCGCCTGCTGCTGCTGCGGCGCGGCCTCGGGCGCGGCCTCGGTTCCGGTCTGCGCGGCCGCCGCCGGCCCCTCGGCCACGCTGGCCGGCCGTGCGGCGCCTGCGCGGCGAGCCGCTCGGCCTCCAGCGCCGCGCGCCGCGCCTCCAGCGCCGCCTGCTCCTCGCGCACGGCCTCCTCCGCGCTCCTGCGCGCGCGCGCCTGCCTGCGCAGCTCGCGCACCGCCGCGCGCGGCATCGATCGATCTCTCTCGACTGTCTTCTTCGCCTTCTCCTTCTCCTTCTCCTCCTTCTTGTTCTCCTTCTTCTTCGTCTTCTTCTCCTTCTCCGTCTTCTCCTTCGTCTTCTTCTTCGTCTTCTTCTTCGTCGGCGGCTCGAAGAGGGCGGCTCGGAGAGGGCGGCTCGAAGAGGAGGAGCTCGTGCGCGATGACGACGGGGAGGGCGTGGCGCTCGTCGGCGATGCGGATGCGGGATGCGCAGCGAGGGCGGGCCCGGATGTGGACGAGAAGGGGGGCGATGACACAGCGCAGAGATCGTTCCACGAGTGCGGGGGAGGATGGGGTCCTGGACGGGGTGGAGGGAGGACCGGAAGAGCTGCGAACTTGGACGCGGAAAGGGTGAGCGGGGACTCGGGAAGCGGCCTTGGCGGCGGGTTGGATGGGTGAGACGGTTTCGCGAGCCGTCGCATGGTTTGGGATTTCTTTCGTACCGGTGATTTTCTTTGTGATTTTGCCGTCGATTGCTTGTCGTCGTCGGTGTCTGAACATGTGTGTAAACGTTCGTTGAAAAGCACGGCAACGATTATCATCTTCATAGGTCTCATTTTCACGAGTCTCTTCTCACCATCTCCATTTTTCGTTTTCTTGTTTTACCTACGGCGTAGCGGAAAAGGTTGCGGTGGAAAGAAATCATGTTAAAGTGAGGAGGCGAGGCAGCTCGCCTCCGATTCTGTTTTATGGGCAACTTGGCTCCTCGAGCAAGTCTTTCATCATTGGCCCCGTCCATCTCCTGTCAGGCTTGAGTAGAGATTCGTGCAGGAAAAGTTCCTTTTTGGTTTGATTTTTTGGTTTGTTTTCAATTTTTTCCTATGCGCCAGATCAACAGTCTCTCACCGTTCTCGTTGACGGGCGAAGAAAGAGACCGTTCGCGCTAGCATTGCGAACGAACAAAGGCTGCCATCGACCATGGCCCACCGCAAAACGATCGCGACACCATCCCGTCTGCGTGGCTGGCCCAATTCGGCGGCGCGGCCCGCGCCAGCTTGCGCAAATTAACGTCGGCGCGGCCGGTCGAACGAAGCCTCGCCCCTTTTAGCGAGCGTCCCCACGGAAGAGGCTTCGCGGCTGGAGGAAGAGAGACAGACGCCTGCGTCCAGCCGCGAGCCGCGAGCCGCGAGCCGCGGCGTGCGTCGTTCGTCGCGCAGCGCGAGCCATCGTCGGTTTATGCAGCACAAAGAGTCGTTCGTGGTGACGTCTTGCACGTCGAGGCGAGGCGACGTGCGGTGAGGTGGAGTTGCGTCGCTTTTTACAAATGGAGTCCCAGGCAGCCAGCCAGGCAGCTAGGCAACCAGGCAGCCAGCTCTTCGGCTGGGCCCAGCCGAGACAGCCACAGGCGGTTGCTTGATGCGAATGCGATGACAGAACTCGGGCAGCGCTGCTGCTACTGCAGCTGGAGCAGCAGCTGGAGCGGGAGCATACGATGCGAGCGAGCTCGTCTCGCTCGACTGTGCCTTGGAGCGGCGAGGGTCTCCTGCGGCAGGAAATGTCGCGAGCGCTGCACTTCGCACCGCGAGCAAGCAGCGCCGTCCGGGCGTGCAAGAGGGCGGGCGGGTGGGTGGGTCAACGACGAGGTCCGTCAACAAACGCCCCAGCTGCCGGCGCCATCTTGTCTCAGCTTCCCTTACTTCTTTCTACCACCACCGCCCGTCTTAGCCTGGTGTAATCTGGTCTGGTCTGGTCTGCAGCAGGATGGCTTGCAGCTGCGCGAGACGCTGCCTTCGAGCCAGGCCCTGCCGTCCCTGCGGCGCAGCGGGCGGCCAGGTGAGACGCTCTGGTCCCCGCGATGATCAGGGTCTTTCATTCGTTCGTTCGTTCATTCTTTCACGGTCAATCTCTCACTCTTCTTTTTTTCTTTTCTTCTTTTTTTTTTCATCACTGCTTTTTTTTTACCTCGAGAGCCGCGGCGGAGGGGAGCACGCGGGGACTCTTGGATCGGGCTATCCGTCCAACGGCAGGAAACCGCTCTGCTTGCAGATAGCGCTTCCTCCGTGCGCGGCGCCGGGAGCAGAACCGCCCCGCCGCGGCGTGCGCGGGTCCGCGCGCGAGGAGGCGAACCGGGGGCCAGCGCGGGAGTTCTGCGCGCCCGCGGCGGCGGTCTTTCTCTCTCCGCGGCGGCGCCTCGAGTTCGCCAAACTCAAGTCAGGCAGGCAGCACGCACGCAGCAGGCAGGCAGCACGCAGGCAGGCAGGCAGGCAGGCAGCCGGCCAGCCAGCCCCGCGAGGCGAGGCCCGCGAGCGCCGCGGAGAGGCGGGGCGCAGCGGGGCGCAGCCGCGAGAGCCGCGGGCCGCGCGCCCGGCTCCTGGCTGCGGCGGGGCGCCATCGCCATCCGCCCATCCTTTCTTTCTTTCA
>KN805467.1:18659-75885 GCA_000818945.1 Schizochytrium sp. CCTCC M209059
CAGCAGCGGCGGCAGCAGCAGCGGCAGCGGCAGGCCGCGCGCGCGGAGGACGCGGAGGCCGCGGCCGGCCCCGCGCAGACCAGACCGCCGCGGCCCAGCCCGCTCCAGGTGCCGGGGATGGCGCCGAGCACGGCCCAGCACGAGCAGCACGAGGAGCTGCTGCAGCCGTGGGAGCGCGTGCAGCAGCAGCAGCAGCGAGGAGGAGCAGGAGGAGCAGGATTAGGAGGTTTTGCAGGTCCGGAAGGGGAGGGCGACGCGGACCTGAACCTCTTCGAGCTGTACATTGAGATTCTGGGGAACATCGCGCAGTGGAAGAGACAAGGGGTCACGGCGCCAGCCTTTGAGCAGCTGCGACGCGAGTTCTCTTCAAAGGGCCCAGAGTACTTTGCCATGCGCGAGGACCCGACCTCGAGGGCCGAATGGGCCCGCCTCGTGACCCTCGTAGACGCCTCGCGCAAAGAGCTCGAGGCCCAGGGCGACGCAGCGCCCGAGGCGCTGCAGACCTTCTTCCCCGTCTGGGACCAATTCAGGACCGGCGTCGAGGCCGTGCAAAAACTTCAGAACCCGGACGACCTCCGGCGCCTCATGGAACAGAGTCTCTGCGGGCTCTTCTCACCCCGAAACAAGGGCCACGCCAGCAAGCTCCTTGCCAAGGCCCGAGACAAGCACCAGGTCATGGCGGCCGCCTCTTCCATCAGTGCAATCGCCGCCAGTAAACTTGCCGCAGAATACCGCACGGTGTCCGACGATCTTCTCAATAGCGGGAGTCACCTGCAAGTCTGCGTCGACAGCTCCCCGCTCGTGAGAAAGCTTGTAGCCGAGGGCTTTCAACCCGCGCAAAATGCTCCGTCAGCATCATCATCATCATCATCAACAACAACAACAACAACAACAACAACAAGAGCAGCAGCAGCAGCAGCAGCGGCAGCAGCAACCTCAGCGTCAGCATCGTTAGCACCACCACAATCAAACACTGTACGAAGCGACGAGCCTGCTACCTCTGACGATGCCGGGGACGCGCGCTTCGCCCTGAGCGTGCCGAGCAAGCTGCGCCTTTCCGATTCAGAAGTCTCTTCGGGTGGAGGTGTGATGAAACTTGAGACGGAAAGTGGCACAAACGCAAGGGACAGAGCAAACATTGGCGGTCGAAACGACCCAGACACTCCATCGGTGGAGGAACTCGACATTGACGCGAGCGAACGCGCGACGCTGGAGCTTTTATCTAGTCTGGCGCAGTTCAAGTCAGCGCGAGCCCTACTTACCCCTCGACGCGCGGCGCTCACGCCGCGTAGCGCCATCGATATGGCCACTGCAGCTCACAAGGAGTACGAGATGCGCACTGCTGCCATGGCCGCGTCGGGCGCTCGACTGCCGCTGAACGCCTTTGAAGGCGCCGATGAAAATGAAATAGAAAACGATGGCACCACTTCGGGCGAAGATTCGCGCGGACAGCCTCGACGAAAGCGCAAGGCCGGTCGCGCGGGTCTTGGGGCTGCTCGCGCAGCGTCTCGTGACGCGAATGCTGGATCCGAAGTCGAGGACAGTGCATCCTATGCGGATGAAGGTGGCGAGGCCACACCGACCATTTGCTCTGTGTGCGCCAAGGAAATCGAAGAAAAGGACTTTGCAAACGCTGTAGGATGCGACTTTCGCTCATGCTGCAAGTGGTTTCATCGCCGGTGCGTTTCTTTTGAAGGTGGAGAGAATGTGGCTTTGCCCGAACCATGGTTCTGTCACGCCTGCATCGCGCCGACGATCAAGCACCTTGAAAAGGTCCATCAGCAGTCGCGCTCCAAGGGGACGCGACGATCGCTTACGCACCTTTTGCCTGGAAACGAACAGAACGCCGCGGCGGTCGCAAGCACAACGGCGACCAAGGCGCCTTCTGAGTCCCTTGCTTCGTCATCAACGTCAACCTCAACGTCACGTGTGGGGACGCGGTCCCAGCAAAGCAGAGCTTGCGCCACGAGGGGGGCCGGGACCGGAGCTGGAAACGGAGAGCGCCGCGCCCAAGGCGCTTCAAACGGAACTTCTGAAACCACCGCGCGCCAGGGGAAGCGACGAGGCAACAGCGTTTGTAGCACCTCGGGCAACAGCAACGCCAGTGGTGCAGCTCGACCAAGCTCACCGAAAAGACGCAAGTACGAGTTCAAAAACGATCTCGTCCTGAAACGGAACCCGCATCAGACCACGATCGTTGACCTCGTCGAGCATGGCTACCTGAAACCGGGGGACGTCATCAGCGTCCCCTATTTAAACAAGCATCGTTTTGAGGGCGTCATCAATGAAGGCGGACTCATCGAATTCGAGTCCAATGTTTTCATTTCCCCGCCCAGCTTTGCGCTTTACTGCAAGCGCAAAATTTACAAGAACAAACAGAGCGACCGTGGCTGGACGTCATGCTTTCACGGCACTACGCCTCTTCTCCACTACCGGAATCAATTTCTCAAATCCGGCAAGGAGTGAGTCATTTCCTTACTTGCTTTGTTTCCTTTGGCCAGCACCTCGAGCGAGCGAGGGTCGTTGACAACTATGCGCGAGTGTACAAACAATGCATGCCTGAATGCCAAAACGACGTGCCTGCACCACACATTGATAGATCTTTGCGACAACTCGATGGACATTTACTTTGTGCGTATGCATGAGCTTCTTTTCTTGGTTGGTTTCAAAAGTTTTGTTCGATTTCACGCTTTGCGCGATCACAAAACTTGGCGAACGGAGTTCCTTTCTTTCTTTCTTTCTTTCTTTCTTTCTTTCTTTCTTTCTTTCTTTCTTTCTTTCTTTCTTGTTCCCCCCCCCCCCCCCCCCCCCAAAAAAAGAAGAAAAAATCATCCATTCACGCCTTTGGATACTAGGTATTCCCAATAAAACAACGAGCCAAGACTGACTTTTACTTTTTGCATTTTTGAGTCCCTTAATTTTTCTACAGTTCGATGCGGTCGACCTCATGCTCTCCAGGCTCTTCGTAACGAACGACAAAGTCCGCATCTTCGACAGGATGTCCACCGTCGTACAGCACGGGGCGCTCAAGCTTGAAGCCCCGAATTCTATACACCTCGAGCTCGGCCTCGTCGTCAGGATCCACTGCTGCAAACGTTGTGGGCTCATTACGCACCTTGACTGCGCCCACCCGCACCTTTACACCAGGCGCTGCAGTCAGCACTAGCGTTCCGTCGACATCAACAGGCCCGGCAAACGTGATGTCGCCGGAAAGGACCAACGTCGAGCGCGAAGACACCTTGACCTGATCCGGTTGCTCGAAGCGCGCTGGTAACTCAGAGAAGAGTGGGCAGAAACTGGGCAAGAGGACAATGTGCGGCCATTCTGGCTGCGCAAAGCCGCCGTAGGCAGCGGAAGCCGGGGCGCCAATCTCACAGCCCAAGTCGCGCAGCATGAGCGCGTTGCAAGCGTAAATTGCAAGCTCGGTGGATGTGCAGCTGGCGTCCGGAATGCCTTTGCCCGCCTTTTGTGCGGCGTCGTGTAAATTGTTCTTGGCTGGCGCATAGAGACGATGTGTGAGGCTAGGCGGGCCATCCAAAGCATCATTTTCCATTGCGCCTGCATCCTGAAAAACCGTGACGCCGATGGAACCGTGCGAAGGGGGCTCGCCAAGATCGCGGAGCGTCAGTGGGTAGTCTTGCATCATACATTCCAGCCGTGTGGGCGACTTGAAAACGGTCCGTGTCTCGTCGGCGTATTTGGGGTTGACAAACTCAGGAATGACGCCGCCCGTCTTTTCGAGCGTCTTGACGTAGGGCTCGAGAGCGAAAATGAGCTGATTCATGTTGCCTGGAAAGGCCGAGTAGCCATCGTCACCATTAACGTCGCCCTCGTCTGGATTGACGGTCGCGCGAAGCAAGCTGTCAATGTAGTTGTACTCTACGTTGACGGTGATTTCGTGGCCATCTTGGTGACAGAGACGCATGAGCGCGCCGGCTGCGGCCTTGGCTTTGCGTGGGATGGCCACCGAGTTTACCTGATAGCCAGACATGACGCTGACGCCAAGAGTTGCGGGCATGGTGCGAAATGAGAGCGGGTTTGTATCTTGGAAAAAGAGAACCCATTCACGGCCTGCGTCGAGCCAGTCCTGCGCAAGTCCCGTCTGGTGAAGCAAAAGGTGCACATCGCCGTGGCCGTGTGGTTTAGTAAGGACGCGTGCAGGATCTTTGGGGTCGATGGCGAGCTTGGGGTCGTTGTCTGCGAGACAGGCGACCTTTTCCTGCTTCATGAGGTGCACTTGGTCGTGATCGAGTCCAAAATAATCCTCGCGCTCCAGCAACTCAAGCGTCTTGTCATGTGTGTCGTCCGAGGTCATGATTGCAAGGGGCACAGGGGACGTCGGATCTTGCAAGGCAGCAATGTATTGGCAGTACAATCCAAGGAACGAGGTCCCCGAGGTGATTTCGCTGGGTAGCTCCACCTTGATGCCCGAGTACCCGAGACGTTCTCCGAGCCCTCCGGCGACGAGAACGCAGGCGCATTGCGCAAATGCAGCGCGACCAGCAGCTTCGGCTTCGGCTCGCTCTTTGTGCAACGCTTCAAAGGGAAAGGTGACGCACTCGGGAATTTTGGGGGTGTATCCTTCAAAAGGGTTGTCGCCTCGTTTGCTCTTTTCCAGCAGATCCCGAGCGCGACGCACATACGCGGGTAGACCTCCGGGATAATTTGCGTTGAGAGTTTGCAATTGCTCCATGAGTTCATCCTGGGCGTCCCTCGCGCTTTCGAAAAGGTGCGTCTGGCCCTCGTCTTCGAGCGCAGTGCGAAGATCCTGGGCCATCTTTCTTTCTTTTTTTTTTCCCTTTCTTTCTCTATCCTTCTTCGAGTTGCGAGCCTCGCGCGGCTGCGAGCTTGGCGCAGATTTACTGGCTAATTTGCGAGCCTGGCGCGGGCTTACTGGCTAATCGCCAGGTTGTCTGCCTGCTCTGTCTGCTCTGCCTGCTTTGCCTGCTCTGTCTGTCTATCTATCTACCGAAGATCTTCGTCGTCGTGGCGGCGTTGAAATTGCGTTGCGCACACACTAATTCCCAATTTGCGTTGTTCACATCGCGGCCCTTTGTCGAAGGAGGGGGGGCACTCTGATCGGCTCTGCTCTCTTCCATGTATATTCCCGGCGCTGCCGAGGCGGACTCGCAAGCTTCAGGCAGGAGGTGGGGGGGTAGTCAAGTCGAACTTGGGTTGTTCAATTGGTGAGCTGGAGGGGTCTCACAATTGATTTATATGGGTAAGCATCAAACGCAAAAAGCACATTTTATCAAAGGTGGGGGGTCTCGTGCAGGGAGACCAATGCGGAGGGGCAGCACGAACAAACTGGAGTCGTCGAGGCCAGCAAGCTCTGTCCCGTGGCCCGGCCGTGGTCCTGCTAGAGAGGAGCGGAAGAGGCGCGTGGCGCTCTTAGACTCGGTCGTGTCTTGCCGGCGGCGCTGCTTCGCAGGCGCCCTTCGTCGTTCTTTGCGGACGCACGCACGCACGCACGCACGCACACACGAGCGAGCGAACGAGAAGAGGCTTTCTGTTTCTTAGGCTGCTTGTTGCTGCGACCACGCTTACAGGATGGCGACTTTTGCAGACGAGGCCGCGGGCCGCGGGGGCAACCTGCGCGGCATGCTCGTGGACGGGCTCACCCAAAAGGCTGGTTCCATCAATGCGGACGAGCCGTACGGAACGTTTACCGAGGCCACGATTCGATCGTTTGCCATGATCATCGTCTCTGAGCTCGGTGACGAGACCTTTATCATCGCGGCCATCATGGCGATGCGGCACCCGCGAGCGGTGATCCTGGCCGGTGCGCTAGGCGCACTGTATGTGATGACTGTGCTTTCGGCAGCGATGGGCTTTGTCATGCCCAAGCTCATTAGCCCGGCGCTCACGCACAAGATCGCCACCTTTATGTACTTCTTCTTTGGCTTTCGCCTCTTGTGGATCGGCTACCACGCAAGCCACGATGACGCGGACGAGGAAATCGAGGAAGTCGAGAAATCGCTGCGCGCATCCAAGAGCAAAGCGGGCTGGCGCGCGCAGCTTGGCAAGATTCTGACGCCGGTCTTTATCGAGGCCTTTGTGATGACGTTCCTGGCCGAGTGGGGTGACCGCAGTCAGATTGCCACCGTTACCTTGTCTGCGCACAATGACCCGATCGGTGTGACGATTGGTGGTATGGTGGGACACACCATTTGCACGGCCATTGCTGTCTTTGGAGGTCGCCTTATCGCCACGCAAATTAGCCAGCGGACCGTTGCCTTTTCTGGCAGCTTTACCTTTTTCATCTTTGCCTTTCTCAACCTCTCTACGTACAGCTAGGGCGTTGTTTGCTTTGTCCTGCTTCGATCAGCCATCCATCCTTAATTATAATAACCAAATCTCCCGGCCGGCTGTTCCCTCGTTTCCTTTTTGTTTATTCCTCAACTCGTTTCGTGGGACAACGAAACGTCAGAAACAAACGCAAGTCACTCGCACTTTCTTTCACTTTTTCTCCTTTTTTCATCATCAGCACTGCGACACACAGCAACACGTTTTGCCAAATTCTCGATGTTGTAAAGCAAGGTGGAAGATCGCTATTCTTTTCTTCTTCTTTCTTTTAAATCTGTTTTCTTGCGGGAATGAGTGCGCTTTTGTCATTCTTGGTTGCGTCAAGCCTGAGCGCAAAACATGTAGCGTTGATGGTGTTTACGTTGGCTTTTTCCTTTTAAAACGACGCGTGAGCCAGTTCTGAATCTCTCTATTATTGTGTGTTTGCTTGTGTACAACGTTCGATTCCATATGAAAACAGAATTTTTTGAAAACATTTAACTGCACAATCGCTCATGTGTTGTAGCTATACATGCTGACCTTGGGCTGCTGCAAGACCGAGAGCGTATGTGTAGAGCAGCCCACTCACAGTCACATTGGCGCGGTCCTTGAGGGCGGTCGTGTTGGGAAGCGTCGATTTCGTCGTCTCAATATGCTTGGGATTGCGAAGTGACTTGAGAAGGTCTTTTTGCGGAACCAAGTGCGTTTGTATGAACTCGTCCTCATCCTGCTTTGGCACGGGTTCGCAATTGAGATCATTTGTACAGTCTACTGTGACATTAACGAACTTGAGATTGGCATTCGAGAGTCCAGGGTCGACAAATAACACGTCGGAGACGGATTTGACCTCGCCAAGATACCCGGTCTCCTCACGGAGTTCGCGAAGCGCCGCGGTCTCAGCGTCTTCTCCCTCATCGACAAGTCCCGCGGGGAACTCGAGCACGTAGGAGTCGGTAGGCGGGCGATACTGCGAGATGACGAGCGTTTCCGGCCCCTGTCCCTCCATGCGTCCGACGACGGTGGCCACGATGAATACTGCGTCGATCTCTCCTTTGCGCGTCGTACGCTCTGCGAACTCCCACTCCTTCTCTACTTGCTTTTCATTGCGAAACCTCTGCTTCACCAGCCGCACCCAGCGAAAGCCCGGCGCCTCGAGCGGGACATCCTGCACCTTTTCCGCATGATCCTTTAAGCTCAAGCTCAACTTTTCGCCGCTCTCCGCTTCCTCGTCCATATCGTCGTAGCTCGGGAGTTTCTCCTCGAACGACATCCCAATGTTGCCTCGCATCTCGTGTTCTCGCGCCGCGTTCGGTATTTGCTTCGCGAAGCTTCGCCTTACTTTTCTTTGCGCTACCTTGTTTCGCCCCCGTGCGACGGACGTCTCCGGCTCGCGTAGGTTTTCCGCCCAGGTTCTCTCTCCTCTGGGTTCTCTCTCCTTTGCGTTCTCCACCCGCTGGCCCGCCAGGTTCGCGCGCGCGTTCTCCTGCCCCGGTACCGCGAACCGGTACCGAGGCTGCACGCGCCGCGCTGGTCTCGTAGACGCCAGACCATGGCGACAGCGACAGCGACAGCGACAGCGACAGCGACAGCGACAGCGACAGCGACAGCGACAGCGACAGCGACAGCGACAGCGACGGGGCCGCGAGCGACGGACGGCGGAGACCAGCGCGCGGAGAACTTGGCGCCGGACGCGGTGTAGGACGGGCCCGAGGCCGATATACCCGGGTCGCGCGGACCGTGCGCGCGAGAGGACGAGGAGCCGGAGCAGGGTTGGCGAAGCAGGGTTGGCGAAGCAGGGTTGGCGAAGCAGGCGGGAAGACCGGCCTGAGCCGGCCTGCGAGGACCCCGGGGACGCTTCGGCGAGTGAGAACCGGGAACGCAGCGCGGAGTCGAGATCGAGGCGGCAAAGTCGAAACGTTGACGTGCGTGCAGCGAATTCATCGAGTTCGAGGTGGGAGGCAAAGAAAGCATCGCTATACATCGCAGTGCAGGAAAGGGCTTGGGTCCTTTCTGAGAAAGCAATCATCTTCTGAGAAAGCAATCTTTTCCGGGGAAAGCGATCTTTTCCGGAGCGATCGATCTTTTTGGCAAGCCTCGGTGGTGCTCGAGCAAGCTTTCAAGCTGCTTCAAGATCAAGTAGCAAGATGACCAGCATCAGCGAGAAGCACCTTGCGAGGACTGAGCAGGCCGAGAGCGATCTGCCCGAGTCTGAAGATGGGCTGACGGTTCGTTCGGAAAGTGAAGACATTGATAACACGTCGAAAATACTCGTTGTCAAGAAGGAGATGGATCGCGAGTTTCGTTCCGAAGAAACTGGAGAGCAGGTCATGGCTGAGCAGGCGACGAATGGACGGCACATGTGGTCCGGAGCCGACGAGGAAGCCCCAAAACGCGTGGAATGCACATCCATCCTGGTGGGCGCTGCGAACCAAGAAGAGCACGAGCGCGTTGAAGTGGGCTTCAGAAGGCTCGGACTCCTCGAGGCTTCCTCTGTTCATTCAAGTCGCAAGATCTACGATGATGTCATAGCAATCATCAAGTACGACATCCCTTGGATGGTAGGCCTGGATCTGAGCCGCAATGGGCTTGCGGTCAACATCGGATCTGAGCCTGCCCAGCACCCTCAAACAGAGACCTTTGAGGATGGCACTCAAGCAGGCGCCGCGTCGCAGTCTCCGCATGCCAATGATGCACCAGGAAATGTATCGCGGCTTGTTTCGCCGCAGCCAGACTCCGGCAAGCAACGCATAAGCCCTGGCGTTCTGCGCATGATCGAGCTTAGAAAGGCTCTCAAGCTCAATCACCATATCGTCTTTCTCAACCTCGGTGGCAGCGGTTTGGGCAGTGACTCGAGGGGTCTCGATGAACTCCTTTGTGCTCTCAGAGGCAACAAGACGCTCGTAAAGCTGCAACTCTACAACAATGGGCTCGGGTCCGCTGGCGCCGGAATTGTGGCTAGCTTTCTCGAGCAAGAGGACTGCTTCGTACAGGTGCTGAGCCTCCGAAACAATGTCATTGGCGCAAAGGGCGGAATCGCTCTTGGCGATTCTCTCCGCAAGAACACGTCTCTGCGCGCCCTCGATCTTGGCATGAACGCCATTGCCGATGCAGGTTGCCACCAAATCTGCACAGCACTCGCTGACACCAAGTCTCAGTCGAACTTGAAACTGCTCTCGCTGTTTTTCAATAACTTGACGGAAAAGAGCGACGACTGTTTGCGTACTTTGTTCGAGCAATACAAGAGCCTCAAGGTTCTCGACCTTGCCGTCAACGTCATCGGGGAAAGAGGAGGTCTGTCCATTGCACGCCCTATCACCATGACAAATGATCTACTTTCCATCAACCTCTACAACAATCAAATTGGCGACGATGCGGCCACTGAGCTCTTGGAAGCACTGCTGAAGCGTGGCAAAGACATGAAGTTGGTGCATCTTGGTCGCAACAAGCTCACAGAAAAGTGCGTGGATCCAATCTGCAAGCTCGTTCGCGTGTGCAAGGTGGACCAGCTCAACCTGAAACGCAATGCGCTCAAGACCGGGATGGGCACGATCATTACGGCGCTCGAAAAGCCGACTAACTTTAAAGTTTCCAAGCTTATCCTCATCAAAATCATTGGCGATCAGAGCCCGACGTCGGAAGAACGCAGAAAATACACCACATTTGCGGCTCGCTTTATCGATGTGGCGCTCTGCATGGAAGATTACGATATCGATATTCGCGAGAATACCTTTGGGTCCATCTGCGAGGAGCTGGTTCCAGAGCTCGCAAAATGCAACGCTCTTGAGGGGGCGCAGCGCATTGCCAATTTGCTTCTTCACGCCGACGAGGTAGAACGTTGGAGCGAGAACAATGCCCCGCGATCTTTCCGATGGACCCCCAACGCCTTCAAGATGGTGAAGCAAAACTCGAGACTTCTTGCATCGTGCATCGCAGCCATGACCAAGTACCTGCACAAGAATGAGTATAGCGTCTGGGCGCATAAATCCATTTGGATGGCATCAGAGTCTCCGGCCCCTTGCCCGCATCGTCTTCAGAGACACGACTCCTCGTTTCCCGGGCACTCTTGTCTTGATTGCGTTGCGGAGGATGATGCCTGGACCGATGAAGCGCATTCGCCAAAGGCGACGCTTGGATCCGAAACAAACCAAGAGCACGGGTCAATGATCCATCATATTTTCGCGCAAAAGAGCGGGCTCAAGGACATGATGAAGATCATGAAAACAATCACGCAAAACAACTTCTCGCTCATGACTGAACTCTTCAACTACAGGGACAAGCGAGGCCGCTGCCTGCGATCGATCGTGCGCGCCTGTGAAGGTACGGAGCTTCGCGACTGGGCTCTGACGCATGGGGTCTATCTCGGGCGTTATCAAGTGGTCAAGGGCGCTCCTGTCCATCTGAGTCAAAATTGTGTGGTCTTCTTTGCGAACGATCTCCGCGCACGCGAAAAGAGCAAATCCGTTGCAATCAAGGTGATGGCGGACCAAAAGGAATTTGAACGCGAGCTTTGTGCGCGCAACGTTCAGTACGACACGAACAAGCCTCGCGATGAGCTCATCACGGATCTAGAAGATCTTCAGCACCAGTACAAGTACACGATGAAAATCCGTGCGCTCCACGTAGAAGACAAGTGTATCATCATGGACAGAGCAAACTATACCCTCTTTAGCTTCATGAACTCGGACAATCTTGCCGGGCCCAACGCATGCCGAATCCGCACTATCGCTTGGTACCTTGCTCACGCGATCGCTGAACTGCACGAACGAAACATCGTGCATGGCGACATTAAGCCACGCAATGTGATTATGAGGTCGTCCGTGTCGATCGAGCGCTTTTTCACTGGCGAGGGCACTTTTGACAAGAATTTTTGGGGCGAGAGTCGTCGGTGCAAGTACAATACGACCACGTCTGCTCCATCGACGAACGGCGAGGACAGCTTGAACGAAGGCGCAATAGACGGGGCGAGATGGAATCTCATCGATCTGGACTCATCAACGCACAAAGAGGACCGCTTTGACGCCAACACCAAGTGCAGCTCCGGATACATTCCCCCAGAGGCTGCCAAAATTCTATTCTTGTCCAAAGAGTGCACCGGTACCGCCTCCAACACTTCTTTGAACGAGGCCAGCGATGAAGATGCCAATTCTGGTCGCGACAGGCGACATGACCGCGACGAGTCGCGGAGCTGCGACAAATCGCAATTTGATGTGTGGAGTCTTGGCGTGGTCTTATACGAGCTTCTCAGCGGAACACCACTTTTTCTCATGGAACGAAACACGGACAACCTCGTGACCCGCGCCGACAGGGCAGAGCTGATCAATTGGATTGGTCTCGACGCCGAGCGCGACAAGAGACTGGGCCAACATGAGGATGGCCGAGACCTTGTCCGCCGATGCCTCGTGGGCGATCCAAGCCAGCGTATCACCATTGAAGATGTTCTTCGCCACCCCTTTATCATTCGTGGGAAGCCAGCCGAAGTCAAGACGGCGGACCCAACGCCATTGGAACCCAGCAACAAGTTACTACCTCGATTCCATTTTTTCCTAAGTCACGTTCAACGGGAGGCGTCTGCAATCGTCCAACATTTGGATCTTCATTTGCGAGAAAAGCGTGCGTACACCTGGGTCGACGTGAATGCTGACGTTGTGACATTGTCCGGGATGTACGAAGGCATTATGCTTTCCAAAAGGTTTGTCTTTACCCTCACGCGCTCAGCACTCTTTCGTCCGTACTGTCTCTCGGAGCTGGCAGAGGCCATTCGGCTCAAAAAAGACGTCATCTTTATCAAGGAGGATGATTTAAGGTATCCGCACTGGAACATAGCATGGACGCCCTGGCCCTCTACCAGTCGAAACTGCGAGCAGGACGAAGATGACGAGCTCAGGTGGAGGACAGAGGACGATTTCGAGCGACAATTTACTGAAGCCATCGAGCAAAGGCATGTACCTGAAGAGCAGGACCGGAGCCAATTTGTCAATGAAGCCATCCGAGAGTTCAAGAGCAATATGCAAATCTGCGGAAAGAAGTTGAAACGAAGAAGGATCTCCAGCGTGACCTCAAGTTGATGAGGGATCACTGCTCCAAGTATGGCGAGGAAAAGATCCTCGTCTACCGTCGGCGAAAGTTCGAAGCGGATGCTGTGACGAAACAACTGATGCGGGTTTCGGGCTTTGTGCCTCCGGAGCTCTTGTGCTTGGGCGATGGCGGGCAAACTCGGAGCGACAGTGCGCAGCAACACGCGCACGACAGCGAGACGCAAAAGGACGTTGAGATTTTCGTGGTCTATGACGGCGACAGTCCCGACGGAGAGCGCGCGGCTACGCGCTATGAAATGTGCATGCAAGCGTCCACGGCGCGCAACACGAGGCTGGTGAACGCTACGCGCTATCGCTTCATTGTCGTGCTCGACAAGAATGGCGAAAAGCTGGCCGAGAGAAAGGAGCAGGAAATTCAAACCGGGTCGCAGCCAAACGCCATGGTTCTTCTCATCTTGACGAACGGGATCTTCAACGTGCAAAGTCTCAAGGGTTCCCTCAGTCACTTTTGTGTTTCGCGACGCGTTCTCCTCATGCAGATCGAGTCGGCCTGGAACTGGAGCGATGCCAAGAAGCTGAAGGAGTCGGAGGATGAGGTGGACACGGCCCTATCTGACAAGCTTTTTCGTGAGGAGGAGGTTCGTTACTTTCGCAGCGAGGATTATGCGGAGGAGGCTGTAAACGAGGAGCTCCTGCGCATTTTTCTCCGTCGCGTCTGTCACGCGACATCAGCCGCAGCCGATGGAGATCATCCGAGCGCTCAAGCATGTGGCATTTGTAGATAACTATCTAAAGTGAACCGAGCCGCGGCCGCTGCCGATCATTTATGAACTCTCATCGGCCGCGTCAAAGTGCTCGTCCGTATCGGTCTTGACTCCGCACCACGTGCCGCCCCACTCGCCTCGCAGTCAGCAGCTCTCGACTTGCTGGCCAGCACGAGCTGTGAGGCTGCAGCGGAAGCCGCGGAGGAGGAAACACCCTTTCCCCCCGACGCAGCCGTGGCAGCAAAACGCTGCCTGCCATCCGCGGCAGCGATTCTTGAGTCTCAAGGAAGCCGCGGCGCGCTCGACTGGCGTTCTCGAGATTGGTGAATCTCGCTCTTCCATGGCGGCTGCGCTGCGGGCCGCTGCCACTTGCATGCAGCTCGCTGCAGGTCGGCCTTTCCTCCCTCCCTAGCTTGCCTGGGCCTTGTGCTGCTGCTGCTGCTGCTGCTGCTGCCAGGGCCATCGAGTCCCACCGCGACACCGCCATCACCGGCCAGCGTCGCTGGGCGCGCGAACGACCCGCCCGCGCTCAGCGAGGCTCGCGAGCGCCGAGGGCGTTCTGGCCTGCGACCGCTCCTCCCTCCCTCCCTCCCTCGGAGAGAACGCCGCCAGTTCTTGCCCGCGTCAAGGACGCCGCGCTCTGCTCGCTTGCTCTGCTTGCTCGCTCGCTTGCTTGCTTGCTTGCTTGCTTGCTTGCTCGCCCCGATCTCTGCGCAACGCGCGAGGGCGGAGCACGCGCGAGCGTCAGCGGCCTGCTCCCGGCAGACTGGAACGCGGAGCTGGGCCAGCCAGCTTCCTCGCGTGCTTCCAGGGCCGGCCGGTCGCGTCTCGCCTCGCCTCCCTCGCCTCGCCGCGGCAGTCCCATCCCCGCCCGGATCGTCCCACGCGCCGACGAAGCCGTGCGTGCCCGCGCGAGGCGCCGCGGCGTGCGCCACCGCCGGCTTGGCTTGGCTTGGCTTGGCTTGGCTTGGCGAGGCGAGGCGAGGCGAGGCGAGGCGAGGCGAGGCGAGTGAGCGGGCTGGACCGCCGAGGGCGGGTGGCGACATGACGCGGAGCTGCAACGCTCGGATCTCGCGGCAGAGGCTGGATGTCATGCGCATGCGCATGGTGCGGGCGCTGTCGAAGGCAGGGATGTCGCAGCAGCGGGGGTCTCAATCGCCACTGGCTGGCGCAGAGCGGGCCGGATGCACGCACGCTCAGTGCCACGCTCGACTCGGAAGCGGCCGACGGCGGAACAAAAGTCCAGGCCTCGAGGACCAACGCCCGACCATTCGTCTGTCTGACGGCCCGGAGCCGCTGACGACGGCACGCGAGACGAGTGACTGAACTGACGTTGGCTTGCTTGCTTGCTTGCTGCAGCTGCCACTGGCAGCACAGGCGGCAGCAGCAGGCGGGCGGATGAATTCAGACGAGCAAATCTCGAACCCCAGAGCCCCGGCGGGAAGCTGATTCAGCCTTTGCGAAGGCAAGCACGGCCGAATCAAGGTCGGCCCAAGAAGACCAAGACAACTTGAAGATAGATAGAAGACAAGAGACAAGAGATAAGACAAGACGAGCCAAGATGACGGCGAACACCTTCGTCCCCTACGTTACCCACAATGACTACCGCGAGATCACCGTGCGGGGCGTGGTGCTTTCCATCGCCCTCGCTGTGGTGCTCGGCGCAGCGAACGTGTACCTGGGCCTCTTGGTCGGCCTCACCGTGAGCGCGTCGATCCCCGCGTCCGTCATGTCCATGGCGGCGCTCAAGTGCTTCAAGGACTCGAACATTCTCGAAAACAACATCGTGCAGACTGCCGCCTCGGCAGGCGAGGCGCTCGCGGCCGCAGCCATCTTCACGCTGCCCGGTCTGGTGATCATGAACACGGAGCGCGACCTCGGCAACCCGACCTTTGCGGGCGTCGAGGGATGGGACTCCTTTTTGGGCGTCAACTACGCCTACGTGACCTTTTTGACCCTCTTTGGCGGCCTGCTTGGCATTGCCTACAGCATCCCCCTGCGGCGCGCGCTCCTCTTGGAGATCGAACCGCCTCTCAAGTTCCCCGAGGGCGTGGCCACGGCGCAAGTGCTGCGCTCGGGTGAAAAGGGCGGCAACGCGGTTTACGCTGTGGGCGCGGGGACCGCCCTCGGCACGCTCACCAAGCTCTTTGAGACGCTCGGCATGTACTCGCCTACGCTCGGCGTCGGCTGGCTGTACAAGAACATGTACCCGAGCTACATTGGCCTCAACGTGTCCTCGGCCCTCTTTGGTGTCGGATACATTGTCGGCCCCAACGTTGGCACCGTCCTCTTCCTTGGCAGCATGTGCCAGTACCTCATCATGATCCCGATCTCGGCCGTCATCAACGATCGCTGGAGCGAGGCCGAGTGGGACACGAGCGCCAATGGCGAGTTCAACGGCGCAAACGTGGCAAGCGCCGAGTTTGGCGAGGCTCGCTACGCCGGAATCGGTCTCATGGTTGTCGGTGGCATCTGGAGTCTGGTGAGCCTGCGCAGCGCGCTCGTCACCAGCGTCAAGTTCGGCATTCGGCAGCTCCGCGGAACCCAGAACGAGGCGGACCAGGTGGAGAGCAGCACGAACCTGCCCGCGCGTCTTAACCAGGACTTCCCCTTCAAGATTACCCTTTTGATCATCGGCGGCACCATCGTGCCCCTCTACATTATCTTCTCCGCCTTTAGCGACAGCTGGGGACGCTGCCTGCTCATGGCTGTGGTGGTTGCCATTTTGTCCTTCCTCTTTGCCTCCGTCGCCGCATACATGGCCGGCCTCGTCGGATCTTCGAACAACCCGGTCTCCGGCGTCACGATCTCTTCGTCGCTCGTTATTTCTGCGCTCATCCTCGGCCTCTGGGGCTCGGACGATCCCATCGGACCCCCCACAGCCGTGATCATGTGCTGCGCTGTGGCCTCGGCGTGCGCCATTAGTGGCGATAACATGCAGGATCTCAAGGCCGGCTACCTTTTGGGCGCCACGCCGTGGAAGCAAGAGTTCGCGATGATTCTCGGTGTCTTTGTAACTTCTGTCGTCATTGCTCCCATCCTCGAGCTTCTCGACTCTGCATACACGCTGGGCGTTGGTCTCGAGGCCCCGCAGGCCAGCATCATTGCGACCATCCCTGTTGGCATCATCAACGGCACGCTCCCCTGGGCCTACATTGGTGTGGGCGCTGGCCTCGGTGTTGTCATTATTGCCCTCGACAAGACGCTCGAGCGCTTCAACATTAACTTTCGCCTCCCCGTGCTCGCCTTCGCCGTCGCCTTTTATCTGCCCTGCACCTACCTGGTGCCCATCTTCATGGGCAGCATGCTGCACCTCATCGCGCGCACTTCCCCGGACGATAACGCCTCAGAGGGTGTCCTGTACTGCGCTGGTTTGGTTGCAGGTGACTCGCTGTTCGGCATTATTTCCGCCATTCCTATTGTCGCAAGCTCCGACGGTGATATCATGCGTGTCGTCGACTACGAAAAGTCCTGGCCTGCACTGCTTCCGCTGGTTGCTATTCTCGTGAGCATCACGCTCGTGGCCAAATTCAGCCCCTTCACGGGCGCCTCCAAGAAGGGAATGAACACCGGCGCTGATCCTGCTGAGGCCAGTGTCGAGACCGTGGTCCAGAAGAACGAGACTGTCAACCCGGAGGAGAATTCTCGGAATGAAGTCTCTCAGATCTAAATGGAGGGAATCGTATCGGAAACCTCTCGCTCGCTCCATCCATCCATCCATCGGTAAAGTATAACATATCTAACTTTGTGAGAGGAACAAATTTGGTCCATTGTATAACTTGTTGGGCAGGATGCAAGGCAGCTCGAACCGTTCCAGTGGCTGAGGAGCGGATCAAGCATGCGTGACAGGTATCTAGTTTGCGCGAATCAAAGTCGCGCTTGCAAGAATTCATCACCCTCCTTGTACGATAGGTTTGCGGACCAAAAGTCAACGTTGTCGCCTGCACTGTTTTAGAATGGTTTGCTCGTGTGTTCGTAAGAATGACGAGAGAGAAAAGGCTAATAGATCTTTTTACGAAAAAAGAAGTTGGCGAGGCGAGGCGAGGCAAGCTTGCTGGTGCTGGTGCTGGTGCTGGTGCTGGTGCTTGCCTGGATCGCATCCTCGAGGCGAACGTACATCCACGCCAAATAGACGCTCGAAGCGCATGGGTCTTGCACTTGGTACTCTTTGCGCGACCCAGTCGATGATTGAATGAATGAAGGAAGGAATCAAGGGATGGATGGATGGATGGATGCATGGATGGATGAGCGAGTGAGAAAGAGAGAGAGAAGAAAAAGAAGAAGTCAACCCATAATAGAGTGCGAATCAGTTGGCGGCAACAGGCTGTAGGCAGGCGCTCTTGATGTGGCCAACGCGACCGCAATTGTTGCAATCCTTTTCGCGATGGACGCAATCCTGCTTGGCATGTTGGGGAGATCCGCAGGCGCGGCACGATGCTGTGCTTTGCAAGCATTTAGCGCGAGCATGACCAACCTGGAAGCAGTTGCTGCACTTCTTCTCCTTGAACGGGCAGTCGACCTTTTTATGGTCGCCGCCGCAGCCATAGCAGGCTTTGAAACATTTGGCCTTGAGATGGCCAGTCTCGCCGCAGATGCGACATTCCTTGTCCTTGTGAGGGCAATCCACCTTTTTGTGGTTGCCGCCGCAGCCGCGGCATTCGATCGTCTGCTGCTTGGAGGGCTTGTTGCCGAGGGGGCCCGCGGTCTCGCGGCGCTCTTTGCGACCACTTGCGCGCCTGCTCGGGCCAGAAGCGGCCTTTTGCTGCTGCTGCTGTTGCTTCTGCTGTACCTGCTGCTTTTGCTGCTGCTGCTGCTTCTCCGCGGCCTGCTGCTTCTTCTTCTCGGCGCGGCTCAGAGCGGCGAGCTGGTCAAGCGACATGTCCAGCTTATGGCTCATCGTGGCGACCTTGTGCTGACTTCGCGCGGGGGACGGAAAGCGGTCTGTGAGCGTTGACGACGGCGAAGGCACGGGGCGTCGCTGCTGCTGCGGTAGCGCGGTCGACCTCTCGGAGAGTGTCTCTGTTCTCGATCTGCAGTGACCTAAGCAGCCAACTGTTTTGTTTTTGTTTTTGTTTTTTAATCTCGAAAGCAAGCAAGTGCTCTAGGTAACGCACATGCTCCAAAGCTGCTCGCAAAGGAGAGCGAACGAAAAGAAGAGCGAAACACGAAGAGTATTCTGGTATAAAACATTTGCAGGGATTTTGAGAGCATGTCTATCTTCAGCATCACAACTCCCTCGGTCGCTTTCCTATCCCTTTGCGTACGTCTCGTAGAACGACAACCATCACTACATTGGTGAACCGTCTCGAAATTCTTTTTCGCGGCGCCGCGCGCATCATTGAACGTAAATAAGAGATCAAAAGCACAACATGAATGATAGTGGTATACGTAAAACAGTGTTCAGTATTTTGACCGCGCCAGCCAGGCATCCAGCCAGACGGCCAGAAGAAGCAGCCAAGGAAAGGAAAGGAAAGGAAAGGAAAGGAAAGGAAAGGAAAGGAAAGGAAAGGAAAGGAAAGAAAAGAAAAGGGAAGGGAAGGGAAGGGAAGGAGAGAAGAAAAGGTTGATGCAAGGCAGCCAGGCTCGCAGACTCTTTTGTGCGTTTGCGCAAGCAAGACCATATTTTACAAGCCAGGCAAGACCTCTTTGACAGACCTGCGACGCAGCGAGCGGCGCTTCAGCTTGGCCTTGACTTCGCCTTTGGCTCGCTGCGTGGAGCCCTCAGAAAGACTGACGGTGACCGCAGACTTGTTATCGCAACGATAAAAATGAGAGCGCATGTCAGTGAGCACACCAAGGAGCTCGGTACGGTTCTGAATGGCCACAACCTTGGGCGGGACGAGGCCGCCGGGCTCAACGCAAGTCAAATACGTCACCCGTGTCATGAGCCCCCGACCATCAGCTGAGCCGGACTCGTACAGCGGCTCGAGCAAATAGCCACGAATGACGATGTTGGCGCGAACGACGTTGCGGACCTCAGGAACATCAGCCGCCTCGGTGGACTTTTGCACAATCAAAAAGGTCTTGTCGTCAACTTCCTGCCAAAAGGTGTCAAAAACAAAGTCGCGGTCATTGAGACCCTGAGGGTAGTGCACGCGCTGGTACACTGTGCGGTGGCGCGAAGAGTGTTCCTGCACAACGTGCTCCTCCACGAGACGACCGGCCTTTTCATCTTCGGCGTAGTCGAGAATGTAGTCGAGGATCTCTTGCGAGCGACCTGAAATGACAAAGGAAATGCGGAGAGCTTCTGCGTCAATGGGATCATTGTTGGAACTCTTACCATTGCCGTTGGGGAGCCCGACGAGCGTTCCGCGCTTGCGCATAATGCCCGGCGCAGTGACACCGGCATGGAAATGCAGGTTTGAGCCCTTGGTGATGCCTTCCATGTTGACCTGCGGGCACTTAGAAAGGTTGACATTGGCGTACGCGCGGTCTTGATTCACGACGGTGAACTTTTCCTTCCATGAGGCTGCGCTGTAGCGATGATACTCGCCGTTGTCGAAACGTACGTGGATCTTGCCCTCCTCGTCATCAAAGCGTTTCACCGTGCCCAAGCCTCGGCCTTGGTGGCGAACGCGCGTGCCAGCCTCGATGGCCGCCTTGAGCTCGCTGGAGACTTCGTCGGGCATGAAAATGTGCTCTTCGCCGCTGTCAAACTGCACATGAACTCTGCCCATGAGGTCAAACATTTTGATGATGCCGTGGCCCATGGTGCGGCTTTTCACATGCGTTCCGGTTTGCAGGCGCTCTTCGCCAAACTGGGCGGCCTCGACGGGCTCGAAACCGAACTCGCCAATCTGCGCCGACAAGAGTCGGTAGAGCTGTTCTGCCCAGATCGTCTTGGGATCCTCAAAGTACCGACGGGCACTTTCGACCTGGGCTAGCACGCGACCGCTCCCCAGCGTCATGTCGAGCTTGGTCTGGGCGTCAAGAACGTGGTCATTCGCACGGGCGCGCACGCTCGAGACGACGGAAGGGGCCGCGGGACCGCCATAGGCGACATCCTCGGCCTCTTCATCATCTTCCTCTTCTTCCTCTTCTTCCTCGCTTGCTTCATTCGTTGGCAATGTAAGCGCTCGCGGAGTCACTTGCGGTGCGAGAAGCGAATCAAACATGCCGAGAGACTCGTAGTCGCTGGCGCCAAGCTTTGGGTCGAGAGCAGCCAAATAGGTGACCTGCGTGAATTGCCGATCGCGCACGGGTTTGAGCAGATATCCGACAAAATGAGCCTGGCCCTTGACCGTCGGGACGGCTTGGGGCCCGCCAGAAAAGGCGGCCGTGAGCGTGCTTCTGGGCGAGCTCGAGCCGCCGTTGACCGACCCGCTTGCGGCGCGCAGCAGCGCCGCCAGAGATGCCGAGAGAGGTCGTGATGCAGGTCTCGAGGGCGTCGTGTCCTCTTCGCCGCTATCCAAGCTAAAGGTCGAAAGCTGGTACTTGGAGCTCATGGTGCGGCTCTTCCTTGTCTGTGCGGAAACCTCGCTTCGGCAGACGACGACGAGGGACCCGTCAGGGAGTTGCGTCGTGCGCTCGACCATGAGAAACTCGCGCGGGGGCAGCGGGCTCGGAAACTGCATGGTAAAGCGGAGATGAGCTGTGTTGGCGGAGGTCATTTTGAGGATCTCAATGCGATCGAGCTTGTGCATGCTGGCGAGTTCTTTGCCGAGGACTTCGGGGTCGATTGTGGATGCCAGCGCGTTGAACTCGGTCTGGTTGCGGAGGAACCAAGCGACGGTGTCCATGGGTCCGCGAAAGGTGGCGATACCGCGCCAGTACTGCACATCCCCTTGTTCGCTTTCCCTCGAGCCGATCTTGGTTCCTCGCGGCCCATCCTGCTCGCGGATCTTCTCGTCCCACCCATACTCCTCGTTCGCGAGCGAGACGAAGTAGTCCAGGAACGCCTCGTCGTCCACCTCTTCTTTGCTGCCGGCGCAGCCCATTTTGCCCCTCCTCTTCGCTCTCGTGCTCTGCTCTGCTCTGCTCTTCGCTGTTCCTGCCCTGGCCTGCCGCCGCGTGCGAGCCTGCGTACCTGCGCGGCGCCCGGGCCCCGCGTGCGCGCTGCGAAGGCGGAATGCCGCGCCCCTGTCCTCCCAAATGTAGTCGTGCCCGCGGAAAAGCCACCAACAAACAAACAAACAAACAAAGGAGGCCAGCAAGAAGCGCGTAGTAAAAGTACCAGAGCTGCGGCTTCTCTGACTCTGTTGCACACCCACCTGCACGTGCTGGTCGCCCCTTGCGGCGCCCTCGCTCAGGTCTAGCTCGTCCCGCCGCGCGGCCAGGTGCACGCCGGCCAGCGCTGGAGCCGCGCCGCGCGAGCCCGACGGGGGCGCGCCGCCTGTGCAGAGCGGAGCAGCGCCGCCCGCGCGGAGCGGGGTCGAGCGGGGCGGAGCCGAAGAGGGCCGCCGAGGCGATTGCGCCTCGGCTAAGCGAAGACTAGCCGCTTCCTACGCGAAACCGCGACCAACCAACTGCCTCCCTCCTGACACCACCACCCAAGGCCAGGAAGATCTCGGCTTGACGGTGAGTCTCTCTCTCTCTCTGTCCGTATCCCTCTCTCCCGCGTCCTACGAGAACGTCGATCCATCCATCGAAGTCTCTCTCCGCTTCCTTCCACCGCTGCGCTGTGCTCGGCTCGATCGCGCGGCGCCGGTCCACTCCCTGCGCGGCCGCGGCGGCCCTGCTCGCCTCGGCCCTCCTCCACGTGCGTCCATGCGTGCAGGCGCTCGTCCGTCGAGCTCCTCGCGCACCAGCCAGCTCGAGCCGGAGGCGCCGTCCTCGCGCGAAACCATCGTCTCGCGCTTGCTCGCTCGCGCTCCCTAGCTAACCCGCGTACGCAAATGCTGCCCGGAGCCACCTCGCGGACGTCGCGCCCGTAGCTACGACTTCTCGCGAGGACTTCTCGCGAGGACTTCTCGCGAGGACTTCTCGCGAGGACTTCTCGCGCCAGCTCCTCGAGACGGACGGCCTCGATCGAAGCGAGGCTCGACCTGGCGGCGATGCGGCGCAGGGCAGAGCAGCGCAGGGCAGCGCGCACACGCAGCACTCGCTCGCTCGCTCGCTCGTCCGTCCTGGCGGGGACGGCCGCCATGGCCGCCTCGAGCCGGAGCGTGCACAGTGCGAGCGCGTGGCGGCAGGCCGGCCTCGATGCACCCGGCACGGTGCTGCTCCTAGCGACGGGGAGAAGCCTGCCTTGCCTAGGTGTCCGCGTGGAGACGAACGGCTAGTCATCGCGCGCAGCGTGGAAGTGCGCGTGCGTGCGCGACCAGCAGCAGTCAGCCGCGTCGTTTGGAGGAATTCGTGAAGGCGTGAATGTCCCCGGTCACAGGCGAGTCGTGCGCGATCTGGCACACTTTGAGACGCTGAAGAAGCAGAGGGAGGATCGACTCCGCTCCACATCAGGCCTCAGCGGGACAGCAGAGCAGTGTGACAGCAGACGTGTCGGGTGGTGGAGCGGCAGCAGCATTTGACGGCGACGACGAAGCGCGGCTGAAATCTCCCCGCGAGACCCTGAGTCGGTCTTCCCGTAGTATGGGGGTGTCAAGGATCTTCTCTGGCAGGATTCGGACGCGTACTGCCAGCTCATTTCCGTCAACACCGGAGGCGTGCAGCTGTCGATCGCTGTGAAAACGACTCATCTCAATCCTTACCATGAGCGAGACGAGGAAACCGATGTTGAAGATATGAGACGTCCTCAAGCTTTCACGAACGAGATCGAAGTGTACGAGACGGCACGTGCCGTGATGTCTCTATGGAGGTCGCCCGCCACCTCTTTGCGGACTTTCTTGTCGCACCAACCTGGTAGGGCCATTCGCTGGACAGCCACTTTGGAAGACGCAGTCAATGCACGAAGGCCGTAGTGGACAAGGAGGCGCGAAAGACTCCTCTCATGGTGCATAGATTAGGTGTGTTGCTCTCCGCGCGGACGAACCGGAAGATCTGGCCTCCACTTTCGTCATGGACGGCCACGGGAAAGTCCGTCTGACCCGTTTCAGAAACGGCACTATCAAAGCAACTCCTGGGCCTCCACTTTCGTCATGGACGACCACGGGAAAGTCCGTCTGACCCGTTTCAGAACCGGCACTATCAAAGCAACTCCTGCCGACGTTGCGCAAGACATCCAAGATTTCAACAAGCGCTTTCTCTTCTAATGTAGTATTACACGTAATGTAAGCAAGGCCGGACCAGCCAAAAAAAAGAAGTAAATCAGTCAAACCATTAGAAAGGTTATCTTCTTCCTTGGTACTAGATGCCCATTTTATCTTCGGTAAATGCAGACACTTTCCTTAGCTCGTAGAACGCCTTTTGCATTGTTTCGAAATGATACTAGATCTGCTTGAAGCGAGTGCATTTTTCCTTTTCACTTTTACGCCCTTTTTGCTGATGTGAGGAGCCAACACGTGTCTATCGCGCAGCTTGAGAAGGGTCGATTTCGAGATGGTGCATAGTTTTCACAAACCGTCTTACCGCGAAGTCTCGCAGAATGTCTTGTTTCTCCAAGTAAAGCCGGTCGCTTATTCCGCAAAGTTTGTTCGGCACACGAGACAACTTTTGTTGGATAGTTCGCTCTTGTGCGACAACGCTGTTCAGATTTAGCTTGAGACAATGTTTCTGTCGATCAGATTTGGCTTGATCGACAAATGCATCTGTTACCAAGATTCGGCTTTGATATACAACGCATCTGTCAACCAGATTCGGCTTTGATATACCACGAATTTGTCAAATGTTTGGCAAGCTATATGAAATGTAACTTGTTTGCGATTACAGCGTTTGTAAAAATGTACGAATGCGGTTCAATAGCTCGGCCTTGATTGAGTCTGGCACTGTGGCTGCGTAAATTGGACAGCTTTATTGCGTGAGACAAAACGTTCTACTCCAAAAAGCCTCCGCCTCATCTCAACTTACCTCGTCCTCTTGGGGTGGCCTCGGCGATGAGTTTGTCCACGGTAATGCTTTCCGTGCCCTTGTTTTTGATAATCTCTAGAAGAAGAAAAAGTTCTCAACCTCTAGTTAGTTGCGTGCGCTTTCCAACGCAAGAAAACGAAAGATCAATTAGCTTACCTTTGCAGTACGCCTTGAGCTCATCCCGCCAGCCACACTCGATGAGTTTGGTGCGTAGTAGCTCCTCCAGACTGTAAACGCGGAACTGGGTCAGTTACAAGCACCTTTCTTTCACCCTTTTCGAAATCTCGCACATTTTCGCAGTACGGCCTACTGTCAAGGCTTATGGATGCGGTGCGCAAACGTACCGTTCCCTCTCGCCAGTCTCCTCAAGCTTGCTTGCGATCGACGCGCGCACCTGCTGCTCGCGCTTCTTGCGCTCCAAAAGACTTGTCGAAGCCTCCATCGTACTGGTCTTGTTTGTTCTATGTTTGGTTCTTTAATTTTGCCGTTGAGGTTTTGGGCGCCCGAGGCCCGCCCGGCCATTGACCGGAATCCCGCGCGCGCAAAAGAGAGAGAGAGACAGAGAGTGTGTGTGTGTGTGTGTGTGTGTGAGAGAGGGAGAGAGGAACGAGGGTAAAGTGAGAAGTCGCACGACGGAGGCAGCGCGACTGTCGAAAAGTAACATTATTTTTGGGGAATGAACCGGAATGTTTAGCCAAAGGAGTTCATGGTCTCGCTCGACGTGGAGAAAGCGCGACTGTCGAGAAGTATACGTATCAGCAATGGGCGCAATGCTTCGTAAAATGAGTTCATAATGACAGTGGCTTGAAGCAGTTAAAAAGAAAGAAAAAAGAAAAGAAAAAGAACAAGAGGTCTAAGCATGCACGGATCGCCCGTAGCATCGAGGGTTGCCCTCCATGGTGATGCCCGCCGACTGAAGCGCAGACGCGTAAGTTTGGGCAATCTTCGGCACATCGGCGCATTTGATCGAATTCGTCGTTTTCAGATCGAGCACCGTCTTGCAAAGCTTGTTGTCTTTGAGCATATCCGCAGGAATCGTCGGACACACAGAATCAGAGATGCACTCACACCCGCACATGGTCACGTGGCACGTCTTGGAGTCTTTTGGCTTCGTGTAGTAGCGAAAGACGAGCGTGGCGGCAGGGTCGGAATCGCTTGGTATTGAAGCGCGGCAGAGCTCGAGCTCATTCGACACATTATCGGCGACCTGATCATGGTCGCAGCAGCGCGAATTGAGGCCCTCGCGAACGCCGAGGTCTTTGAGGCTCTTTTGCCAAAAAGAGATCATGCGACCACTCGCACTGTAGTCGCACGTGACAGCCTCCTTAAGTGCGCTGACCTTTGCGCGCGGCGAGCAACGCTTGATGCCCACCTTGGTCAAAGTCTGAATGGCCTCGTTGGAGCAGACAATGTCGGTGTCGATCTTGTCATTATCCTCCTCCACGACGGCAATCTCGACGTCGTCGGTAAGGTCGAGCTTGTACATTTCGATGCTAAAGTCGCTGAACGGGACGCTACCCAAACGCTGTACGAGGGTCTGCGCCATGCCAATGCTCTCGACAATATCCGTGTCTGCCCATGTGACGCGACGGCCCGCAGCGCTAAAGTGAATCAGGTAGACATCGCGTCGCGTCGCGTCTCGCTCCATAATGGAGACGAGATCATCCTTGGCGCCGTGCAGGGTAACCTCGAGAATGACCACAACGGTGAGGATGACGCCAAAGAGCGCAAAGAGACCAATAACAATCCAGCGCCGGTGATTAACTTCGGTGGGCATGCGGTCGCCCGTGACCATAATGTCCATTTGCTTCATTTTTTTACTTTCATCGAGCCGGTGCACCTCGTACGTTGTGCTCGAGGCGGACCGCGGCCGGTTCGAGGGGCGCTTGCTCTTTCGTCCGTCCTGCTTCTTGCGACCGCCGTCCGCGCGGCCATTCAAGTTTGCGGCCCCGACTTCTTCGTCCCCAGTCCCTTCGAGCCCGTCCGCGTTCCTCTCCAAGTCCCCCTCGTCGTCCTCCTCGTCATCGTACTCATCGTCGTCGTCGTCCTCGTCCTCGTGGTGCATCATGGCGAGCATATTGTCGCCGCTGGCTCCAGAGCCGACGGCGTGGTACTGCTGGCTTGGAGAGCTCATGGTTGGTGGTGCAGGGACTGGTGCAACAGCTAAGCCGCCGTCTCTCGCGTATGTGCCCAGCCGCGCGACCCTCGCCCTCTCCTCGCAGGTCTTTTCCAATCTATGAATGCGACCACGTTGACCGTGCAAATGGATTTGTTTTTCGCTTGCTTGCTTGCTTTTACCGGTTACTCCGACGCAGGCTCAGGCTACCTACCATATTTCCGTCAATTGCACGCTCGCTCACAGGCAGCCAAGCATTGATTTTGGTGTGTGAGGGAAAAGAAGTTGCTTTTGCGGCGGCTTGTGTTGCGCGTTGAACCAACCCTGTCAGGGCGTATTGGTCATCGGTCGAAGTATACATTCTTGAAAAAGAAAAATTAGTGTCAAGCGGATGAATTCCTTGGATCTTCGATTTGCACGACTTTAAGCGTATACGCGGATCAAAGTATACGCATTCTCTCTCCTCGAGTCTGCCTGCATTTGCACGCAAAGCTCACGAACCTTTCTCTCTTGACAGAGTAAAAAGAGCAAGAAAGGAAAAGGAAAAGAAAGAAAAGAAAGTGAAATGAATGATAAGAAAGTGTTGCAGACAACAACTAGGCCTAGGACTTCAACGCGGAATGTTTGCTTACGCAACCGGCAGACCCAAGACGAGAGAGGCGCGAAAGTCGAGGGGGGCAAAGGCAACACCATCACCCTTGTAGAACTTGTTCTGGAACTCGACCCAAGCAAGACGCAGACTGTGCAGGAAGCACTCGAGGTTATCCATGCACATGAGGACGGCAAAGGTGATGGCAGCAAAGATGGCGTAACCAGCAAAGGCGAGGATAACGCCCATGGCCGAGTCGTCCGGAAGGTAGTCGAGGAGGGCCTTTTCGAGGAAGACGGAAGCGAGCTGAGAGTGGGCAAGCGAAAGAGCCCAGAGACGCAGGTAGGAGGCCGTGTTGGAGATGCAGCCGAGGGTAAACTCAATCGTCTCGATGGCCTGGTGGATCCAGATGTCGCCAGCAGAGTGCTCCTCCTCCTCTTCACCGTGGGGCGGCGCCGCAGGCGAGAGGGTGGTGCTGTCACCGCGGGCATCGTCGCCAAGCATGAGCTCGTTGCCTTCGTCAAGGTGAGCCTGCGAGTCCTGGACGCCGCTGCTCGATCCGTTGGCGCCGTGGTGATCGGCACCGTGATGGTGCTCGTTCTTCATGCGCTTGATGAGAAAGTAAGGCTTGGGAATCAGCATGAGGGGGACGTTGATGACCGCAAGCAAAAGGAGAATGGCCTGCACGGTACCCTGGCCACTGTAGAGCGACTCCTCAATAGGAACGCTGCCAGGCTGAAGCGCAATGTTGATGAGAGTCGAGAGAAGTGCCGGCGGGTTGGTGCAGTTGTCACGACCGCAGTCCGGGTCGAGCCAGTCAAGAGACCACTTGTACAGGATGAGAAAGCACATGTAGCCAAAGAGAGCGCCCATGAAGATAATCATGGGGATGGCCTCGAACCAAAGGTCCAGGTTGTGCAAGAGTCCGCGATCCTGAAAGTACAGCGCATTGAGAAGACGGTGGAAGAGACCCATCATCATGTGCGTGACACCAAAGATGACGGCCATCTTCATCTTGAGCGAGTTAAAAAAGAGCAAGTCGTTGTCGGCGCGATGCCACGTGGGGTCGACACCGAGCGGGTAGGTCCAATCCGGATCAGGAGTAAAGTGGATGGTATCGCTTTCAACCGAATCGTCGACGATCCACTTGCTGGGCCACAGACGCAGACCCATGGCAAACCAATCGTTGTAGATGAAACCGCAGTACGTGGCGAAGAAGCCCATGAGAACAATAACATAGCGACCGCCGAAAACCATGTCGCCGAGCTCGTTCTGGCCCTTGAGCTTTTCAAAGTCCTTCTCCTTGAAGACAATGTAAAGCGCAAAGATGGTCAAGAGGAGGCCATGACCGATGTCACCAAACATGACGCCAAAGAAGAAGGGAAAGGTAATGACCGTCGTGAGGGCCGGGTTGGCCTCATGGTAGCGAGGCACACCGTACGTGTCGACGATGACCTGAAAGACACGCGTGAACTTGTTGGTGCGGAAAAAGGTGGGCGGCGTCGAGGGCCACTCAGACTGGGGCACGGCGTTGACCGAGCTGGGCATGACGTTGGAGGTACCAGACTCGGCATGGGCACGCGCGATCATGTCGGCGACCTCTTCGCGCTTCGTAGCAATCACCCAGCCCTCACCGCGGAGAACGCCCGACACGTCATCGGCAAAGTGGTTCATCGTGTGGTAGATGGACTTTTCGCGCATGGCGATCCACTTCCAGACCTCGAGGTATTGGGCAACCTCGGAAAGAAGAGACTTGATGTCAGTCTCATTCTTTTGGAGAACGCGCTGGCGATCGTTAATGTCCTCGTGGACCTCGCGGAGGCGATCCTCGATGGCAGCAACGTTGCTTAGATCCGGGATCTGGTAGAGGCGGGCCTCAAAGGCGTCACAAATGCGGCGGATCTTTTGCTCAATGTAGGGAGCCTGGAAAAAGACGATGAAGACGTCCTTCATGAGGGTCTCACCGGTCTCAACGTTCTTGATGGTGTCGTCATCAATGTCGTAAAAGCGCATGAGACAGTTTCCGCGCGTGCTGCGGAAGACCATGCGCTCGAAGCGGTTGCGGTTCTCGCGCGTCACGACACCCGAGATGAAGCGGAAGCGCAGAGCGTTGTCGTAGGTGGCTCCACCCTCGACATCGCCGCTGCCCGAGACCTCGACGCTCTGCGCGTCAAAGGTGGCGTCCGTGACGTTCTCCTGCGCGTAGGTCTTGGCCTGCTGCAGGACGTGGCGCAGCTCGATCTGGGCAAAGTAGTCGTTGCTCAGCGTCGAGTTGTACATGTTCAGCTGGACGAGCTCCGACTCCTTCTCGTCGACGTGGTTCTCGAGGTTATCCATGTAGTTGACCTGCTGGCGCGAGACCTCGTTGTCGGTGCCCTGGCGTTGATCGAGCCGGTCGAGGAAGGCGTCGACGCTGGGGCTGCCGATGGCGGGGATGTTGAAGCGGTTGAGCTGCTCCTCCAGGTACCGGAGCTTGCGCTCGACCTGGTCGCAGCGCTGCACTTCGTTTACGTAGCGCCGCTGGAAGACGGTCTTGTCGGCGTTCAAGTCGGTGAACTGCACGGCGCCCATGCGGCCTACCTGGGACAGCACGCGGTGCGCGCAGTCCTCTTGGAGCACCACGTTAATGTACTCCATGTCGGCGGAGCGGAACCATTCTTGCACGCCGCGGATACTGTTGCTCTCCTGCGCCGCCATCTTGTCCTTATTCTCGTGCGCGCCGCGGGGCGCGAACACTGTCCACGTGCGGCTCGATGAAGAAGAAGAAGAAGAAGAAGAAGGCGCCGCCGGGGCGGGGCGCGGGCGTGGGGCGCGGCGTGAGGCGGTACGCGTGCGTGCGCGCGGGCAGCCGCGCGTGCGGGCGGTAGCGAGCGCGAGCGCGGGAGCGACGCGGCGCGGCCGAGTCTCGCCGGCTCGAGTTGAAGGGTCTGCACTGCGCCAAGTTGAGACTTTCATGTGGCGCTGAAAAGGCGGCCTGTGCCCTCTTTTCTCCACTGTGACTTTGATTCTCAGTGGAGAGTCCTCTGAGCGATCCTGCATTGCAGGTTTTTAAATGCAGTGGAGATGAGGGGTGCTATTACTGGGGTGATGAGGTACAGCTTGATGAGAGGAAGATGTAAGGGGGGAAAATTTAGTGGAGGCATAGGTCCGGCAGAGACGTCGCCACTGGCGTGCACAAGCTGCAGGCTTGCGGCCACCCACTGTCAAGGTGAGTGCGAAGCACAAAGCGATCTTGGGAGTACGTAGTAGTATAAATGCGCAGCGGCTGAGGCGCGGCAGCCTGCTGCAGCCCTGAGACTTCCTTCAAGTTGGTGGTGAAGAAAATGGTGATCGGCCAGCCGCTATTGACGCCAGAGATGGCAGCCGCATAATGATAAGGTCATCACCGTAGAAGAGAAGACAAGTATGAAGAGCTTGGGTGCGGTGCTTGCAAAGAAAGGCTCGGGCTGCTTGCAGGCACAGCTCTTCTGCTCACCAAGGAAGGAGCAAAGAGGATGCTAAAGTATACAAATTTAATTAAAAATCAGGAAGATTTACTGGGCGGTGATGAAAGCTGGAGTTGAGGCAAGGCGCGAAGGGCCTCGCGAAGATAGAGCCACCGCGCAGATCGCTTCCAGGCACCCAGAGAGCGGTCGAGAGCCATAAGTACAATGTGACGAGGGACAAAGACCATCTCCGTAAAGGTGAGGAAACCGACGCTGACAAGATCGACAAGAGCCGGATGGCCTTGCTCGAGCAAGACCTGGCCGACGCCGATGACCGAGCCTGTTGTGAGCATGCGTATGGGAGAAATCCGACCCTTTTCTTGCGAATACTCGGCGTGAATCGCAGTACCCAAACGCAAGACAAAGACACCACGCGTGTCTTCCGCATCAGCGTACAGACGCATGCTCTCACCCGGCGAAAAGTCGAGGAACTCACAGGCATCGGCCACAGAGAGCAACGTCGAATGTGTCACAAGACGCATGTAAGGCACGCAGCGAATGGAGCTGTCGACAAGCATGAGTGCAGAGGAGCGTCGAAGCTCGGGGGGCAGCGCTCCAAGAATGGAAAAGGCCTCCTCCATGGTACTCTGCGCAGAGTCCTTTCCTCCATTTCCGCGAAGGTTTTTGATACGAATGTAGTCTCGAATGCGCTCCGCGAGAACGCGATGATCGTGATCCGTGCCACTGTTGGGCTGAACCGAGGTCTTGTCGCCAGCGATGGAATCGTAATCCTGGACCGCCTGCGCTGGTGCGACGCTAGCGCGCGTCGGAAATTGGGCAATCAAGGTGTTTGCGGCATCCATGCGAGAGCGGAATGCCTCGTGCTCTGCATTGAGCGAGGAAGCGATTGTGACGGTGCTACCAACCACATAGGCCCAACAGATGCCCGCGAGAAGCATGAGAATCGAGGCGACCCACCACTCGAGAGGCGTGTACGGGGAGAGGGTGCCGTAGCCAATACTGGTGAGCGTCTGAATGGACCAAAAGAGGGCGAGAACGTAGCGATCAAAGCTATTCTGCCACCCGATAGGGTCAAGACCTGTGGAGCCTGCGTTTTGGTCGACGTATGCGCTGATCCAATTGTCGGTCTCCGCCAGGGCGTCGCCGAAGCCTCCTGCTTGGGCAAGCGCAATAAAGACCCAAAAGCAGGCGAGCCAATGACTCACGAGCGCGAGCACAAAGACAAACCAGAGGAGCTGCAGATAGCTGGACTTGACATGAACACGAACATTGGCCACGAGCTCGGACGTGTTGAGAATTGTCGAAGCGCGCGCGAGACGCGCAAATTTCAGCATCTCAATAATCTTGAGGAGAATGATCCACTCCTGCCGAATTTCGGCACGATTTGTGCCATCGCCGACGTTGCGACCGTAGGCGGCAAAGACGACAGTGCTGGGGAAACAGGAAATGAGGTTGAGCACGAACATGCCTCGCAGATAGCGCCGCTGAATTTCCTTGAGGTCCAGGAGAAGGTGCCCATTGGCGTCATGGAAGGATCTGAAAAAGTACAAAAACGTATCAATGAAGAAAATGGTGTTCATGACGAGGTTGATGGCCAGCCAGACGTTGTTGACCAAAAGATAGTAGCCGCCGCTCACGCCGATTTGATAAGGCAGAGTGAACGAAAGTATAAAGAGATTGAGCAACATGATGCCGTCCCACGTCCGAATGATTTTATTCGAGGGATAAACAATCCACTTGGGTTTGCGTAGAGCGTAGCTTGCCCTTACGCGCTCCACCTCGGCAGCGACGGCTCGCTCCACGTCTGTTGTGGGCGGTCCCGCGCCCGGCTCGAGTTTGTCTTGCCTCATCGTTTTGCTTCCCTCGTGACAGCGCAGCTGCGATGCCTTGCCGCGGAGCTGGCGCACAGCAACAAAGGCCGCTAACCCCCGCAGGTCCCGGGACTGGCGCTGCCGTGCCGTGCCTTTGTCTCGAGCCGCGTGCGCGTGCGCGTGCGCGTGCGCGAGCTCGAGCGCAAGCGCAAGCGCAAGCGCAAAAACTCCGTGATTGCAGTGTCTATAGGCCTAAGTACTATGATACCTGTACCGTGTACTACCTATACGTACGTACGTATACCTATCTCGTCTTTCATTGCCGAACAACGCAAATCAAGAGTGAGTGAGTGACTTGTTGGAGCAAGAGCTCTTCCGAGACGGGACTGACTTGCTTGACGAAGCTCAAACCCTTTCAATTCCCCAAAGGCGTCCATCGCAGCGTCTTACGGCCGTTGTCAGTCAATTTTTTGATTTAGTTTCGCAATGTAGGACCTAGTTTCGAAAAAGAAAAGATAATCATCTAGCGCCTTCCGCGGCCACGACCCCGCTTGACTCCCTTGCCACGCTGCGCCCCTGCCTTGCGCTTGAAGCCTGCAGAAGAGGAAGCGCCGGCAGCACCCGGCTTGGGCTTGAAAAACGTCTCGAGTCGAGACTGTGATGTCTGTGCCTTGCTCTTTTCGAGTCGCTCGAGCGCAGCCTTGACGCGCTTTTCGTCAAAGCCCTTGGACTCGACAAGGAACTTGAGAAGTTCCTCCTTTTGGACAGCCTCAAACTTGAAGTCAAGGTCTTTTCCGTCGTGAACTGCTGGCGTGCGGAAGATCTCGCGAATGCGATCGAGATTTTCGGTGAGCGAAGTTGGAATGTCGTACTTGGCTTCCTTGCCCACGACCTCGAGGACCTTTTCGAGTGTCTTGTTTTCGCGAATGTACTTTAGCGCCTTTTTAGGGCCAATGCCCTTGATGCTGGAGCAATAGTCGCAGCCGCAGAGAATACAGAGGTCAATGAATTGGTCCATGGTGAGCTCGAGTTGCGCCAGAACCTTGTCGAGGTGGATCTCGACAACAGGCTGATTTTGCGAGTCAGGAAGCGTGAGACGGCGCAAGAGAATGGGTGCGCCAAATGTAAGGGCATCCATGTCTTCCGTGGCGGCGGCGAAGACCTTGCCTTTTGCGCAAAGCTCGGCGCACTGCGCCTCAGCCTCGCCAGGCGCAAGAACAATGGGCAGGCCCATGAGGCGCAATAGCTTTTGGACGTCCTCGTTGTGCTCGCGCGTAACGCGAGTTGTGCGTTTCGAGGCCTTTTCGATCTCCTCTTGGGCCTTTTCCTGATCCTCGGCGTCGCGGTGCGCCTCTTGGGCCTTTTGCAGATCAGCCTCGGCCTTGGCCTTGGCTTCCTTGCGCTTGGAAATCTCGTCACTCTTGAGCTCGGGCGCCTTGCCGTCAAAGACGAATACGGGCTTGAGACCCTTTTGTAAGAGGTTGATGGTTCTGTAAAAGAACCCGCTTATGTGTGAGGTTACCTCGCCGGCCTCGTTCATGAGGTGCTGCGCGGGCGCCCCCCCTGCACCCGCTGTGCGCACCATGACGAGAAAGGCGTACATTTGCATTGAGGCATCAATCGCCACGGTGCGGCCCATGTAGCTGGTCTTTTCCGTCTCCTTGTAGCATCCTGGCGCCTCCTCGTCCAGCAGCTTCATGAGCTGCTTGATACCCATGGTCTTGTGGTCTGTCTGTGTGTCGGGCGGCTTATACTCCTCCTCCAAGTGAGTGCGGTGAGGCGAGGCGAGGCGAGGCGAGGCGAGGCGAGGCCAAGCGACGCTTGAGACAGGAAAGGAGGCGGTGGTTGAGTTGATTGATGCTCGCTCGCTTCCGACTCGTGTCCGGGGCTCGAGCGCGGCGCGGACCTCCTTTATAGACAGCCGGGCTTTACGTGCAGCGCAGACCCTGTCACGACCTTGCCTCGCACGCTCGTCTTCTGTTTCTGATCTGCGCTGTCCGCGTCGGTCCGCGTTGCGGTGGTTGGGTTTCTCATTTGTTTCGATTCGGGCCTCTTTGTATCTCTCACAGTCAAGTCGCGCCCACAACCCAGTCGCAACCCAGCCAAAGAAATGGAAATCCAAAGTGACTCCAACTCACTGGCACTGCAGTGCAGGCCTCAATAGTATAGACCAGGGATAAACAAACAAACAAACCGTTTCTGATCGACGCATGGGCAGAGCAGAACAAGAGCGCGACGCGTGCTCGTAGCCGGAGAGAGGCGGGCGGCGCGTGGAAGCGGCGCGGCAAGGAGCGGGACAAGATGACGACCCAGAAGAGACGCTCGAGCACGTTAGAACACGGCACGGAGGGCGGCGTTCAAGACGAGATGGAGGCGAGCGGCGGTGGTGGCGCCCTCGCGCGCCAGCGGCTGGACAAGGACGAGGGCGTCGGCGTCGAGATCTTGGCGCGGCAGGAGTTGGCAATTCTAATGGAAATGGCCAAGCCGTACTTGGAGAATGTGGAGACCAAGGTTGTCCTGCGGCGGCTCGTACACTCGCTGGTCCCCATGCACAGGCCGACCGTCGCCCTCATTGCAGATCCGGACCTCTACGGCCCGATCGTGCTGACCGCGACAAAGGCCCTCCTTTTGCAAGCCGCCGGGTTTTCTGTCCTCGGCGGTATCCTTGTGGCAATATTCTACTGGGTAGGCCTGTCTGGAGGCCTCTATCTCGTGTCGAGGCGCATTTTGCACGAGTATCGAACCATCTCCGGTGGTTTGGGTGTCGATCCTGCATTGCAGGAGCTCGATGAGGAGCAAGGCGGGGCATCCTTGGACGAGGGCCAGCGTGATGATGGCGTGGCTGCCAGCGACCACGACGATGATGGTGACAAGGGCCGACACGTGTATCTAAGACCGCTTCGCCTGGATCAGTTGTTTTGCGTGTGCGGCTATGGTGTGTTTTCGCATTGTCTACTTCTTGGTTTGACGCCGACATCGGGCGGCGGCGTATTCCTGGTGCTTTGCAAACTCAGTGTACTGCTTTCTAGTAGCGCTTGCATCGCTCTCGTCGTTTTTCGAAGCATGTCTGTTTTAGCAAATGCGCAGACCGCGACTGCTTTGGGCGCGGGAGTAATTGTGCTTCATGGTCTAATATGGCCCGCGCTCTTGGGTTTACTTCCCTGATGTGGCACCTAGTAAATGGAGTCTTGTAATTTGATTGTGTGAGCTTGCATTGATTCTTCGTCTTTTCAAAAAAAAAAACTATTCTAATCTTGAGGGGGCATTGTGCGGTCCATACGTCTAGAGATTCTCGAGGGTGTTAGCAAGTAGAGCCTGTCAGTCCCTTTAAAATTTCCTTTGGTCTCAAAGATAACGATCATCAAGCATGATTGCTGACCTCGTCTCTTCCAAGCTTTTTGCTTCTCAAATTTGCGCCAACAGTCAATCCTTTTCTATCAGAAAAAGGACAATAAAAAAGAAAAACCGCGCGAGCCGGAATCGAACCGACAACCCATGACAAAGTAAATTTTTCGAATTTTTGAAAAGTCATGGAGTCAACCTTTGACATCGCACGAACGTAAAAACTGATACGGATGTGCATTGGAATCACTTATATACCTTGGAAAAGCTAAGCACGAAGCCCGGTCGTTATAAAGGAGTTCACCTCAACCCAAGTTCGAACTCGTTCACGGGCCGAGGTGGCCGTCGACTTTTACGCCCCCGAAAGGGAGCCATACGTTGGTCGTACTAACCATACGAATCGAATATTGGAAAATTTCAATGAACAGTCGAAGTCCAGGTTCAACTCCTGGGTGGGCGTCTTCTTTCCCCTTTCCTTTTTTTTTGGCCGCGGCCGCAGCGTCCGTACGGGCCGGCCGATGCGAACCCGAACGGAGCAGGCCAGGAACCTCGAGCGACCATTGAGCCATTGAGCCAGCCACCATGGCCATTGCTAGCTGGCCGATGGTCAAGGTACGAAACGCGATCGTGCGCGCGAGAGTTCGCAGCTCTCGTACGGACCGTTCGTCCGAAGATCCAGCGCAGAACCGCCTCCGATCTCGCAGAGAACCACAATAGTACGTACTACAATAGGCCTAGGCCTAGGCTACTCCTAACAGTAAAGTGCAGAACTGAGTTGAGTTCGAAAAAAGAAAAAAGAAAAAAGGATCTTTCAGTCTTCGTAGCAAAGTGCAGGCAGGTGCTGCAAAACCCATGCAAATCCCAATCACCGGCAGCAGGACTTGAAGAAGACCGCGAGTTTTCAGGGAGGCAGCATGTCAACGTCAGCGGCAGCAGCAGTGGCGGCGGCAACGCTGGTGGGCGGGTTCGTTGGGGATGATGCGAAAAAGGAGCGGCTCTGCGCGCTGTTCGCGCGGGAAAACGCGGTCCCAAGCGCGGAAGAAGTGGTCAACGTCATGGCGGAGATGCCCAAGAAGACGCGGGCGAGCGTGCTTCCTCTGGTGATCCGGGAGGCGCATCGCGAGGGCGACGAGGCGCGGCTCGAGGCGCTCGCCACACTGACGCGAGACTTGCTCACGTTCAAGACGACGGACGAAGCCTCGAGCCCTTCGGACGGCGACAAAGACGGGGACGGAGACGCCGAAATGCGTTTGACGACCGAGGACGACGATGACTTTGTTCGGGTCCTGTACGCGGACGCGAGTCCGATGCGTATGACGACGAGACGGGACATTGCCGAAATGGCACTTCTTGCCGCCCCGGTGCTTGGGCCCCGCGGAGCAGAGCTCTTGCGCTACGCCGTGAACGAGGCTGGCGAATCGCTTCGCGCTCTCGCGGTGCGTTCTGCGGTGCAGTGCTCGGCCTTGACTGATGAGGAGCTCGTAGCGATGGTCGAGACGTCGCGCAGTCCGAAAGAGCTTCAACTGCGGGCAGAACGGATTCTGCAGGGCCGGCCAAAGCCCGCGATTGCCGAGGCTCTCTACGAGAATTTGCAGCTTCGCGCCCCAGCTTTGGCCAAGAAGGCTCTTGTCATGGTGGGACCCGATGTGGCCGCCCGCATGGTCGTGGCCAGGGTCAACGAGTTTCTTGCCGAATGGAAGATCTTTTTCACAAACCCAGACGACGGAGGTAACGCACGTTACCTTGAGAGCTCCCTCGCCGAATTGCCCATGAAGCGATTTTGGGATCGCCATGGGGACGCGCTCGTGGCAGCCTACGAAGAGTCGTTGAAATCCGAAGTCGCGCAAGGTGGGGCGAACCGTGTTTTTGGTGTGTTTTACGTGCACTTGGCCTGGTCAATCGTTATACGGTCCTGGAAAGCACTTTCTGCTCGCGACGCGAGCAAGTTGTTGTCGCTGTTGCAAGAATTCCCCCCATTGTACCCCAGGGAGATGGCCGTGCAATGGGAACACCGAGACCGCGTGGTGGAGATGCACAATACACGAAGCCCAGAAGAGATGTCGCGCTTTGCGCAACATGCTCTCAAGATCCAATTTTCGGGCTCATTGGCGCGAATGGCGCCCCGGGTCCTTGGTGCAGCTCCGCTTCAGGACCTTGTCGACGCCCTCCTCTCCTGTACCGAGAAGCTGGAGGATCTTGAGCGCAAAGACGGCGGTGCGGCGCCGGTGATTGTATCCGCGTGCAAGGAGGATCTCTTTGAGCAGGTCAAGGATGCAATTGTTCAAAGGCTTCGGACAGGCAGGTTTGAGCACGATGCGCGCTACGCCTCGGACGGAGATGCGAGAACGCAGGCCAAGCGATTGCTCCAGTGGTGTGGAGACGAGATCGTCGCGTGCCTCAAGTGTGGTTCGAGCCTCACGCTGAAAAGCGCACCATCTACTTCGGAGGAGCCTTTTGCGTGGGGGTTCGCGCTTCGCCTCCCCGTTGATGACATGTCCCGTCCGGGTTGGCAGGAGAAAGTGGAAAGAGAGAAAGCTCAATTTAGCAAGCACAACCTTTACTTGGCTCAACTTTTGCGTGCAGTCAAGGAAATTGGCACCGCGCTTGGGCAGGAGTCCACTCGGGCAGTCATTGGCGAGCTTTGGTACGGCGTCCTCGTTACGCTTGCGCGTGTCTTGTACGAGCGCGCTGGAGACTGTGACAGTCGGGATGAAGTAGCGAGACGCTGTGCTTCGGTGGGCATTACAATCGTCGGGGCGGCATGCATGCATGCTCGCTTTTTAGAGGATACGAGCGAGCTGAAAAGTCTCGTGACTGAAAGCATGACGCGCTGGATTCCGGTGTATTTATCGACAAAGCGTGAAGAAAATTCGTCAGCGAGGCGCAATGCACGTCGCACGCGGCAAAACCAGGCGCAATACTCGCATTCACTCGATGAAGAGAGAACCCGGCTATTGGCAGTCTCCGAGACAACCGCCGAATATATGGTGAGCTGGGCCGACACTCTGGGCGAAAAGGAGACGAAGCAGCGTCAGACAATCGTGAATGCAATGTACGAGGTGTGGCTTAGCCAGTATCTGGAGAGTCTCGAGTTCCTCATGCTGCCTCGAATGAACCTTCAAAGCGAAGAATTGGCAAAGTACCTCGGGCAATCCACGGACTTGCGCACCTCGCTTAGCACGTCTACAGAATCGCGTGTGGCCGCTAAACTGCGTGAAGAAGCTAGCATCAAAGCTTTTGACGTGGCGGTGACAAGTTGGCGCAAATATGCTTTGCATTCGGCGTTTGACAGCGAGCTTGACGCGGGCAATACCAAGTACACGTGGGATGAGGTCACTTCCGAGTTTGTGCAGGCCTCTTATTCTGCGCAGGACGCCAAGGAGCTACAAAGGACCCTTCTTCAGCAGTGGGAGTCTTTGGTGAGCCTTCTCTTTGCTCGCGAAACGCAAGGTCCGATCGTGGCAAAGGCCAAATCCACAACGGTTACGTGTTGGCGGCCTCCGTTTGCGGCCAAGGATGGTGCCTCTGCGCGCATTTTGGGGACGCTGCTTGTGGACCTTTTGCAGCCAAGCGGGCCGCGTGGAAGTGCGAAGCTCGGTGATATTGTCACGAGTCTGGCTGTGGAAGCTGCCAAGGGCAACGTCCAGGCCATCGATGAATCTCTGAGGAAGCTCTTGACCATTGTCATTCGTGCCCAAGCCTGGATGGACGTGGAAGCTGTATTCCCTCAAATTGGCGACGTCGTAATTAAGGCAGTAGGCTGTCGTGAGCAGTTTCTGTTCTCATACATGACGCAAGCCGTTGGCCGGCAGCCCGCATTGCAAAGTGGGAGGATCGACATTCTAGACCGGATGATTCACGCTGTCCAGGTCGACTTGATCCCCAAGCTTGAATCGCTGACGGCACGGGAGACGAATGAGCTCAAGCTTGCGCTCAGAGAGCGCGCACACCCCCGAGACGAGGCCTTTGCCGAGGAGTGGCGGGATTTGCGACGGCAAAGCGCCTTTAACGAATCTGGCAAGGGGAGACTATCGGCTTACATGGACCAGCTCGATCGCGCGTGCGCTCGCAAGTCGCGTACCGTGGCGAGCCGCCTCTTTTCCGATTTTGTACGCAGCATCAAAAACGAACAGGGACCGAACCGCGTACAAGGTCTCGAGGCGTTGTCACGGCGATGGCCCATAATGGTTCATTTGTTCCTGCGCGAAGATTATGTGACGGATGCGGCCGCCCGGCTTGTTGCATTGCGCCAGGAAGTGTCTTCCGTAGCGATGGATGCGAAAGACAGCGCAACGGTGGCGGGATTTGCTCGCGAAGGTCCCGCCGCCAAAAGCGTGCAAGTCGTGCTCTCCGCTCTGGGCCAAGTGACACAAGATACGGTGGCAGCAACGAACATGGACGCGCATTTGATGGAAGTGGCGTCCCGATCTTTGCGCGCCATGCTGGATCTCGTCATGGATGTGACGTGTTCCTGGGTAATGACGCAATCAGGACCGGGGAAGGTGGATATGCAAGCCAGGGAGGCTTCTCTAGAAACGCGCAAGGCCTGGTACGCGACGGCAGCCAAATCGCTCTTGGTCATGGAATCCGTGCAGACGGGGGCACGCGCCCGCGATCAGCTCGTGTTGACGCATGCATTCGTCGACAGCGATGATTTGAGGCGATTCGTCGACTTTGACGCCGAGGTGGTTCCACTTTTGGCAGGAACAGCCGGGCTGCCGTCGAGTGCCGTGGACAAGGCCCGGGCTTTGCATTTTTGCAAGAACGAAGAGAGCGTCGATCGGGGCGAGATCATCTCACCCCAAGTGAGCGCGCTTGACATGATTGCGGTGGTCTCTTCCGGCTACGAGGCCGTGGATCTGGATCAGCCGTTTGGTCTCGGCGCGCATTTTGCGTTGAGTTTGTCGCGCATCACGCGGCTTGTGCGTTCGCTTGGCCAATACTGGCCAGCCACGCCGGGCATATTCGAAACGATTGCAGACCTTGTTAACGAGGCCTGTTCAGATCGCAATGTCCTTTGCAGTCTGAACACCGTTAGCAACTTTTTGGACATGCTTGAGAAGAGCAGCGTCGCGGAGAATGGGGTCTCGGAGAACTGCGTAGCCTCGCGTGTTTGCGCTGCTTTGCCTACGTTGCGTGCAGCGCGAGAACGCCTTGCTCTGGTTGGGGTGGCGGCAGCAAAGCCGAGTGTGGGGTCCGTGCAAGGACTTTCTACGCCTGTATATGACGAGGCCTCTTGCAAACGCGCCGTTCTTGCGTGGCAGCGCCGACAAGATGAGAGAAAGGGCGTGCTTAAGCTGGGTGAGGCCCTGGAAGCTCGTCTTCGTGAGACGGCTCCCGAATCAAAGGAGCGCACATTGGGTCTCTTTGTGGCAGTGATGCGCTGTTGCACACACAGCGAGGTATGTTTGCCGCGGCAGCGGGGCCATGCGGACGTGTCGGCCAAGGTGGACCGAGCGCGCGCCCTCTTGGAAATGGACGAAAGCGCCATCTACATGGAGGCGGTGGAAGAAGTACTCTTTCGTCTGAGGCAGGATCAGGTCGCTCTCTATGTTGCGCCAGAGCGCGGGGCTTACGAGAACTTTGCGGGGAGATTTTTCCAGGACGAGAAGCGCTTGCGCGAGCTCGAACAGGCCCGCGATGACGAGGAACGGGAGGATTTGTTGCGGCAGATGGGAGGTCTTCGCATGTGGGATTTTTCGACTTTGCGGATCGATAGTCTTCCGCACGTGGTGGCGCGTCGTGTGGCGGAGCAGAGCTGGGCCGATTTTTCCAATGGGGAGCTGGCGTCTGAGCAGCGGATGGAGGCGCTCAAGCAATGGCTGGCAAACCCTGCGCTTGAAACCCAGGCGGCCATGACGTGTTTGATGAAGCTTTACGAGCAAGCGGACGTGGAAAAGCGAGAAAGCGGAAACGTGTCAGTGGAGACGCAGCGAAGCGTGAAGACCATCATCCAGCACGTTTTTGAGGCGCACGACGCGTTTGCCTGCCTGGTGTATCTTTTGTCGCCCAAGGCGATGCAAAGTGACTTCGGAAACGGTACCGCAATGACACTTGCTGGGGTGCGGCAACATGTGGGCGAGGCCAAGCTCTTGGGCATTTTGGGCCTCGTACTTGGCGAGACACGGCGGAAAATGCTACGAGTTGGTGTGCACAAGGCAGTTCTTCGTCTTCTTACGGAGGTCCAGCTCCCGGAAGCGCTGGCGCTGTTGCGGAGCGAGTGGGCCCGGGCGACCCCGGCGCTTCATGTGGACGTGAAGCGCGTGATTGTAAAGTTTGCACTTGCGTGCTTGCAAGAACCGGCACAGTCTGGCGCGCTCCGTGGAGCTCCGGACCCGACATGGCTTCCGCAGGAGGCAGCTTTTGCATTGGATCTCTTGCAAGATTTGGCGGTCGATTCGCGCCATGAGATGCAGCTCCGCGGGTATCTTTTGGCAACCTTGCCTAGTTCGCGAGGGCTTGCGCCTCTGCGAACAAACGCGGGTGAGGACGACCACTCGAGCGCCCCGGTGACGAATTTTTGGATGTCGGATACCGTTAGCAACACGTTGCGGACTTTTTCGCTTACCACAACGAGCTCGCGCAAGGATGTCATGGAGACACTTGCGATTACCTCGGAGGCAAACTTTCGAATCGATACGCAGCACATGTCGGCGTTCTGTTCGCGCGTTTTGCTTCCGCTGACGAGGATGCGAGAGGGGGAGGATGATTTTGTCGTTCCCATGGCCAGGGTTCGGATGGCGACAGTGTGGGCCACGCATGTACCGAACGAGAGCTATTTTGAGGATTTATTGGGGACGATCAAAATCCCCGTGGTGAAGTCACTCGATGACGTTGTGAGTCTTCCCATGCTGGACGATGGTGGCGCGGAACTCTTTCAGGTGCGGGGTCTCACGGCAGGTCTAATTTGGCATCGCTTCTCCGAAGCGTACAATTGCAGACCGGAAGGCTTGGCGGCTTCCGCGATGAGTCGTGATGGCGCCGCGGCCTCGGTTCGGTCCGCTCTCGAGTCCGAGTTCGAAACGCTGGCGAAGACGGCGCGTATGGACTTGAACACGCGCGCGGCTGCCGAGGCGCGAGTGAAAATGGTGGTCTTGGTCCTGAAAAGGTTGGCGCTGATGAAAACGGATGCCAACGCCGAGATTGTCGAGCACTTTTTGCGGGCCGTGTGCAAGCCGCTGCGCACGCGTCTCGAGGTGTGGAAGCGGCTCGACATTATGCCGTACGATCTCGAGAACCTCGTACTGCAGGACTACCCCAAGAGATGAATAAAACAATAAGAGAAAGGGTGTGTTTGTGTGTGTGTCTTTGTTGGCCATGAAAGGTCTTTTTTTCTTTGTATGTTGGCGGAGCACGAGAACTCAAAGAGATGAAAGAAGAAAATTATGTGATACTTTGGTTGTGTTTTTTCGCCTCTGGCATGGCATGAGCGGTGATGTTTGTTCACACACTCACTCTATGATCATGCGCCTTGTATACGCCATTGCCGCTGCTTGCTCCACCACCGCCACTCATCGTCTGCAGAGGCACCGATTGATAGGAAGCTCGCGGCTTTTGAAGGACAGGAAACTCGCTGCTTTTGAAGGACAGGAAGCTCTGGCCTTGTTCCAGCTTCGCATCACCCACCCGCTCCGAACGCTCGAGGCCTTTGCGTTCTGCGCTCCGAGACCCCGCCAGCAGCGGCAGCGGAGGTGGCTCTGTCGCTGTCGGTGCGGTCGTGTCTCCGGGGCGCAGCTGCGGAGGCCGCGAGACAAAAATCGTGTAAAAAAAGCTGTAGCTGCAGCGAACCGCTGGTTGCTGTTGCAGGCCGCAGCGAGCTGCAGCCGCTCTCGGCCATGGTCAACATTTTGGCGACGGTGGTGACGCGGGTAACGACGACGACGACGACGATGACGATGACGACGACGCGGGTGATGGCGGTGGCCCGCTTGCCTCGCCTCGCTTCCGCTGCGCTGGTGTCGAGTGAGTTCCTCCTTGTGCCATGGTTACGAGGGAGACCAAGAAAGAAAACGAGTGGAAAGAAAGAAGTAGGAAAGATACTCTTACTCCAGTCTTCTGAGAGGAAGCCCCTGCCCTGCCTCGCCTCCCCCGCCCTGGCCTGCGCGCCGCCGCCAGGGACGCCTCGCGGCCTCGCCGCGCCGCGCCGCGCCGCAGCGTCGCGCCTCCCAAGCTGCTGCTGCGGCGGCGGCGGCGTGGCCGCGCAGAGATGGACGGCCATGGCGGCTGGCACTCGCCCGAAGATCGCGCCGCCGCCAGCGGTGGTCGACGCTGCGATCCACCGCGGCCATACTATCCTAGGGGCCTGCCTACAGCCGCCTAGCCAACGAACCAACGCACTAGGCTAACTACCTTCCTCCGACTCACCGCGACTGTCCGTGCCGGCAGCAGGGCGAGGCAAGATAGATAGCTGGCCCGCCTGTCGAGCAGAGCGAGCGGAGCCCGGAGGCGTGCGCGCTTGAGCCTCGGCTCGGCGGCGGCGGGTGGCAGAACGCGGCGGGACGCGCGCGAGCAGCGCAGGCAGAGGCAGGCAGGCGGGCGGAAGGGCAGGCAGACAGGCAGGCAGGCAGACGGACGCGCAGGCGGCGGGCAGAAGGGCAGGCGGGCGGGCGAGGGCAGCAGACGCGGAGCGGGCGGCCGCGCGCGGAGGAGGAGCGGAGCGAGGCGGAGATGCCGCGCATGGAGCGCACGCTGTCGGACCCCTCGCGGGAGAGGGCGAGCAGCGCGGACGTGCGGGATGGCTCGGACGCGCGACACGCGCGGCTGCAGCAGATGCGGGCGCCGCTGCTGAGCGGGGAAGCCGCGAGCGAGGGCGACGTGGACTCGCAGGAGGAGGTGGACATCGAGGCGCTCCTGGACGCCGCCGACAACAAGGAGGGCCTCTCGTTCAAGATGGCGCTCTTTACGTCGCTCAACTACAACTGCGGCTTTGGCATCCTCTGCTTTGGGTATAACCTGAGCCGCGACGGGTGGTCCGGCCTGGTCATCACGTTCATTGCCTTTGGCGTGTGCTGGGTGACTGCCATCATGCTGGGCGAGGTCCTCGAGCGCTTCCCGGGAATCCATAGTTATGCGGAGATCGGCAACCAGGCCGCGCGGCGCGCCTTTTCGGTGCGGAGCGCCACCGTGGCGGCCGCGGCCAGCCTGCGCATCTTTCAGATCCTCGAGCTCTTCTCGTACATGCTCATGAGCGTGGTGGCCGTCAAGGAAGCCCTGCTGGCGATCCCAGGCGTGTCGCACTCCATGAGCAACTTGCTCATGTGGGCCATCATCGGCCCCACGGTAGTGCTCATCAACCCGGTGCACCTGAGCTACATGAGTCTGGCAGGCATTGCCATTTTCTTTGTGCTGTATGGCGTGCTGGCCTTTGAGAGCGTGCGCACCATGGTCACGACGGGCATCGTGTACACGGAGTGGCCCTTTTTCCCGGCGCGGGCCCTCGACTTTAGCGCGAGCTACGGCGGCATCCTCTTGCTCTTTGCGGGCCACGCCGTGTACCCGTCCATTTACGAGACGTTGCGCCACAAGCGCGACTATGTGCGGGTCGTGAACTGGACGTTTGGCATCATGGCGGCGCTCTTGCTGGTCCTCGGCTTGCTCATGGTGGCTGCCTTTGGGCACTCGATTACGGACTTGCCCACGGGCTCGCTCGAGCGCGGTACGACCATGAATGTGGTGGCGCAAATCTGCATTATTGCCAAGTGTGTTTGCGCGTACCCGGTGATTCGGTTTCCGATTATTGTCGAGCTCGTGGCGGTGCTCAAGGGCGTGGGCGAGGACGAATTCGACGGCGGAGACTCGCCAACGTCTGCGGCGCGCGGACACAATGTCTTGTCCACGGGCCAGATCGAGGCAGGCACCATGACGATGCCCATGAGCTACTCGCCGTACCTGGCCCTGACGGGCGCAACGCAGGCCTCGTTTGCGAACCCTGTGGCTGCAGAGGCGGCGTCTGGATCGGGAATTAGTTGTTTCGACTTTAGCGTCGGCTTTGTGGTCGCGGTGCTCTCGCTGGTGGTGGCCATGGTGCTGAGCAGTCTCGGATTTGTCATGAGCTTTGTCGGGTCAACCTTTGCCGTTTCGCTCGCGGTGACGATTCCGGGCCTTTGCTTTGCCGCGCTCATCAAGCCCACGTCTGAATCCAAGTTGCGGCCGTTGGCAAAACCGATTACCGCCTTTGGTCTCCTTTCCACGGTCGTGTCCTTTTCTGCTATTGTCGCCGGCGTCTACTAGCGCGGGCGTCTGCGCCGTGCGCTCCCTTCCCCTTTGGCCTTCCTCCTCGCCTTCCTGTGCTTGCTTGCCTGCTGCTCTGCGCGCGCGCAGCGGCGTCCCGCTCGTTTCGTTGCGGCCGGCCGGCTGGTCGATCGGTCGGTTGGGGCGCGGCGAGGCTCGGATCAACCAGGCAAAAAAGCGGGCAGGGAACAACATGGAGGACCTCGTGGCCTCGGTGGCCAACACGTACGACCTGCTGCAGGCGCTCAAGCGCGACCACTTTGGTGCCGAGCGCGAATGCCTGCTGCGAGAGCAAGAGCAAGAGCAAGAGCAAGAAGGAGACCTGGTCGGCGAGGGGGCGAGCGCCGTGAGCAAGAGCCCGAAAAGTACAGCAAGCGCGTCGAGCTGTAGCAGACAAAGCGACAACTCTGACAACGACGATAGGAAAAAGAAAGACGACGAATGGAAAAAAGAAATGCGGAACAACAACAATAACAAGTACAAGTACAACCACCACAACAAGAAAAGAAATAAAGAAGAAAAACAAATGCGAGGGAGACTCGATGCAGACAAACGAGTCGCGGCTCTGCGTCATGCGCTCGAAGAGGAAGAGGTCCGAGAAGTCCGATCTCATCCAGAAATGAATGCCATGTCCAAGCGCCTTGTGCAGCAGCGAAGCGCAGACGATCGCGCGGCTTGGGCCGCGCGGCGGCAAGCTCGCATGGACGCCGAAAGGTCCAAGCGCCAAGATGTCGATGTGCGCGATTGTACCTTTGCGCCTGTTCTCAATGAAAACAGTCGGCGTCTCGCAGCCTCGCGGCATCTCAAGCCAGCAATCGAAAGGCCTGCAAAGGACGCACCTCCTGATCGACATCCAGGCACGATGGCTAAACCATCACATGTACTCGCAAGGACATCGAGACCACGACCAGCACGAGAGCAAAGAGATCGTTCGCGTCCACTGGAGGAAGCTGAAGCCATTGCTTTTGCTTCTGAGGACGCCATTAATGAAACTTTGCTAGGTGCTGGTGGTCTCGATCTCTTGCGAACCTCGGCACTCTTTCGAAGCTACTTTACCTCGTCCTAAATATGTTCTCTATATTCGTTTATTCCTTGGCAGTGGATTTTGCTTTTGCAATGTACACGTTTCTGCCCACCAGAAAGGTTTCCGTCGTTGATCGAAAAGAACCTGAATTCTGGATTGTGGCATATTCCGGCATGGAAAGACAGACGATAAGGAGATAACGGCAATACAAGCACGAGCCATGCGCTCGAAGATTCTGTTTTCGAACGAGCTTTATGGACGAGACAATAAAATATGTTTGCTTTTCTCCCTCCATTCAGGAGGGAAAAGGAAAAATGCGAGAGAGAGAGAGAGAGAGAGAGAGAGAGAGAAGACTTCAAGTTAACGCGTTCCCTTCATGATGAGAAACAAGGCACGCACAATGGTAACGACAGCGACCGTGAATCCTGCATTGGCAACGCGGTTCGCCACGGAACCTCCTGAAGCAAGTCCACGCACAGACATTTGGGCGCACAAGGCTGCAGCGACGCTGTTGCCGTAGCCAGTGAGCATCATGGTTACGGTAAGCTCGCGCAGCTCCTTGCCCGAGAGCGAGCGGAGCACTGGCATAATGCTGGCGACGAGCAGCATGCTCATGCCATTGAGAAGGCCCTCCATGTGCGCCATTTTCCAGGCGCGCTCGGTTCCTGTGGACTTTCTGGCGAGCGCCATGAGTCCAGACTTTTCAATGCCCTCTTGGACCGAGGGTGCCCACTCCGTCGCGTGGTCTCTGAAGACCACGAGGGTGTACGGGATGCCGGCGAGCAGGCCAATGGCAAAGTTAGCCGCGCCATGGTACACTGTTCGCCTTTGGCACTCTTGGAGGGTCTCTTCGCGGCTCTTGGGATCCGCCATTTTCCTTTCTGCGACGCTGGCGTGCGAGGCTAGGCTCGGCTTGACTTGGCTTCGCTTGCCTTGGCTTCGCTTGTCTTGTCTTGGCTCGGCTCGGATTCGCTTGCCTTGCCTTGCCTTGCCTTGTCTTGCGGTGCCTTGGCTTCCGGGTCTGGGTTTGGGCGCTGGCGGGTCTCGGGCTCCCGATCGTCCGTCACCTGGCTGGGGTGGGGGGACCAGGCTGACAGAGAATGCGGTCCCGCGGTCCGGTATCTTCCGTCGCCGCCACAAGACCGGGGCCATCCATGGCTGCCTCCCCCTCTCTATCGATCGGATCACCAGTACGTATAGTATCTTCTCAAAGTCGTGATCTTTATTCCCTGCTCGCGTCACTGCGCTCCTCGTCCCGAGCGGCTGCGGCTGGCAGACACCACGGCGACTGCCTGCACTCACAACGGCTCATGTGCCTGCTCTGCGCAGAGTCCGCGATCCGCACCCGTCGGCGGCGAGTCCGCCCCGCTTTAGATCCCCCGGAATTCCGGGCACGTGGGAGCGGCGCCCCGGCGGTCCGGGCCGCGCGGTCAAGACTCGATCCGCCGCCGGGGGTCGAGAGGTACCTAGTATACTACCCAGTATACGTACGTATACGTAGATCTCCTCGATGATGATAGAATCCAAACCCAGCGACGCAAGCCCGAGCTCGCGCCGGCACCGAGAGCAGCTGCGCGCGCGCGCGGCGGCAGAACGCGGCGGCGAGGAGGCGTAGGCAGGCAGGCAGGCAGGCATGGGCCGCGGCGCGAGCGCGGGCGGCGCGCGCGCGGGCGCGTGGCGCGCGTGGCGCGCGTCGTGAATGGAGGCGCGAACGCCTGGTGGCTCGAATCTGGCGTGTGAAACGGGGTTTCCAAAGCCGCGCTGGACGCGGGCGCGCGTGCGCAGAGGCGCAGCAGTCCCGAAGGCGGCCGCGCGGAGCAGAGCAGGAGGCAGCGCGAGGACCGCGAGCGTGAAGGCGAGGACGCGGGGCGAGCATGCGCGCCGAGGCGCGGAGCGCGAGCGAGGACGGCGCCGAGGGCGCAGAGACCGCGGGGCTACACGCCCGGGGCGCGAGCAAGAAGAGCGGCTCGGCGGGGCCGCGCTGCGGCTGCGCGATGTGCTTGGCCGCGACGCGCTGCGCGCTGTGCAGTCACAGCTTGGGGCCGACGTGGGGCTGAGCGACGCCGAGAGCTTCGTGTGGATGGCCATTTTCGCCGGGCTCCTTTTGGGCAGCTTCGCGCTGGGTAGATGGCTTCCGCCCCTGACGGCCTTCCTCTCGGGTCCGCAGCTGTACACGCCTGCAAACTTTGTCTACGCGCCCAACGTCAAATTCGATGACACCTGGCTCACGTACGGCACAGACTATGGTCTCGCAGTCGTCATGTCCTTTTTTGCGCTGGCAATGAACGCAGAGACCAGGACTCCCCACAATGCACGACTCATGGAGACCGGGAGCACGCTGCTCGGCTCGTACGCTGTCTCCACCCTCGCCGGGGCTCTGGCGCATCAGTTCCTGCCCGGTAAACTCCACACCTCGCTCTTTCGCCTTGTTTGGAAAATCTGCGTCGGCGCGGTAGGCGCAGCAGGTGGCATTATGGGCGCTACCGCCTCGGCGATTGCCCGACTCCCGACCAACGAGACGAGCCTGCCTCGGTTTCGTGTCCTTGTGGTCCCCGACTTTTGCTGGACATTGTGGTCTGTTTTTTTCCTCATTGTCATCTTCACGAATCGATTCTCCATGGCACAGCCTGCATGCGACATTTTTCTCACCGGTGTTACGCAAACGATCCCAACAATGTACCTCGTCCTTGTGCTTTTTTCGCGTCGATCCTGGGCCAACGTGCACGTTGACGCGGTTGGCTTGGCCATTCTCGTCTACGGCGCCCTCGCCAACATCGCTCTTCTTCCTGCCTATGATGTTCTCAACTTTGCGAACCTTCCCCTTGGGGTCACGAATGCCCTCATGCATGCGTGGCTCTGCGCAGCGTGGGGGTCGCAGGGTTTTGGCTTGTGGCGCTTCGTCAAGGGTGCGTCCGCACCGCAATGAAGCAAGTCAAAGAGCCAAAGGCAATTGGGCCTGGATCGTCGCAAACAAGCTTACACGACATTGTTGAATTCGACACGCGCAGAAGCAAAGCAATGCAGCGCTTGGTTAGAACTCTCACGCTCATGCGCGCTGTGGACAAGTTCCTCAACGACCCCAATTCACCCGGCTATCAAGTGTCCGAGGAGGACTTTGATTTCTCTTCACCGGACGCGTGGCAGCGCTTGCAAGACACCCAACCTTACCTGTTTTGCACAGAGGAAATTGCGTTTGCAGCAATGAACATGAACGTCGACCAGATCATATTCACGTAGAACTACCAATGCCTTGAAATCCTCGTCTCAGCGGTGCTATTCAAGGTGAGCTCAAACCCGAACCAATGGGCCGAAACAAGTGACGACATGCGGAAGACCATGACCGGGAGTCTCACGATGATGAACGACCTCTACAAAGAACTGTCCAACACACAGAGAACACAACACAATGCTTCGTGTAAAATGAACTAATAATTTATACACGCATACCGACAGAAAGGCGAATAGATGGATGAATGGATGGGTAGGCTTTCTCCGTATGTGGAGTAGTGTTGAAGGTACGGCGTGAAACGGAGCGAGGGGAGCCAAAGCAAGTAAGATTCGAGCCTATCTCACACAAAAGTTCACACGCAGCAAAGGTCTGGAGAGTTTGCTCCGCGTGAAGGCATAGGGCGGTCATCTGTTCGGTTCGTAGTTTTCTCACTACAAGACTACAAGATTCAGATCCGCCTTATGCTAGAATCGTGTCTTATAAAGTATAATAACCCTGCGGGGCTGAAGGCTCCGCGATCTGAAGTGCGTTTTCGAGCTGCAGTGAATTAGTGAATGATTAGTTATATTCAGTCAGTATCTTTCTCCGTAATTGAGGTCGCCATGGGGCCAATAAAACATGAACCGGAGAGCTGGTCGTATGGAAAGCATTCTTGTAATAGAAGCGTACTCTGCAAGCCCATGCCACGAGCCGAGAGTTTGATAACAGTAGGTCCTCTGTAAATGTAGTCTCTGGGAGCATGGGCTTAGGTCCAGGATCCAACATTTATTTTGCCCATGTCGGCGCTTCACAGCTTGCAAACTTTTCTGGGAGCATGCGCCTAGGTCCGAGACCCACCTCGAAAAAGCTTGTTACTGGCTACGGAACATCTCCTCTGCGCATGTCTGCGCTACACAGCTTGCAAGCTTGCACTTGGCGGCCAGCCATTCCTCTGCTATGAACCACACACGCATCCTCCGGACGCGAATTTAGTGAGGGTTCTGCTTCCCTATGCGCACCCGTCAGGACCGAGTTCGATCAAATCGAACACTGGACTGTTCGAGTCGATAAGTTCTTCGATGCCATCACGATTCCAAAGAACGCCGCAGACACCACATACGTAACAATGGTGAGTGTTTGGATCAAGGGTGTATGAAAGGAACTTGTTTACGCAACCTGCAACGAGTTCATCGGATGGCGGCTGGATCCAGTTGCGGCGTTCTCCAGGCAATTCATCAGCGACGATGAATCTATTCAAAATCTCTATGGAATTGTCCATTGGAGCCATCTCATTGTTCTCATGCGAGTTGACCAACTTGTCCGTTGGAGCCGTCTCATTGTCGTCTTGCGAGTTGCCCGGCCCCTCTCTGCCTGCCAACTGTGACACAACATGACTCATTTGAGCCCGAGAATGGCAACGCTTTCTGCTCGAATGCCTGCCCCCGCAGCTTGCACACGGCCTCGATGGACAGCGGTCCTTTCGAGTACATTTTCGCTGGTTTGCCCCACACTAGCACGAACAGCTTTGTCCACTTGAATGACGCCGACCGCACGAGGCACACGGGTATGGTTGTCGATACGTATGCGATCCGTTTCACTTACTACAGGGTCGACTTGGGCATCGATCGCGCCTGCACGATTTCTCACTCTTGTTGCACTAGCAAGCCATCTCGCTGTCCCGCGTTAAAGGTCTGCATGCGCAGTTAAACGGTCCATGTTGGCTCGTGCCCCGGGCTCGGCTGGTCCCGGGAAAAGAGAAATGATAATGAAAGGCCCTAATGGCTCCGAATGGCGGATAGGCGACATGCGCAGTTGAACGGTCCATTTTGGTTCGTTGCCCCGGCTCGGCTCGGCTCGGCTGGTCCCGGAATAATCGAAAGGCCCCAATGGTAGATAGGCGACGCGATGGTGCAAAAGACGCCGCAATTGCCCCAAATTTGTCCAAATTTTTATGATCAATACGGGCACAAACCAGGAGCGCCCCCCGACATAAAGATCGTGCAAAAACGCACTTCAGAAACATTCAACACCGGGACTTCGCGTGCAGTCCCCTATCACACTATTAACCCGGCCCTACGTGACTTTTCTGCTCAGTGCGAATGAGATGAGGAGTTGCCCACGTGGTATGATCGAATGTAAACAAAATGGAAAGTCTGGACGTTCATATACAGCATATTTTCGAGATTTTGCCCTTCTGTGCCATCTAGAAGGCATCAGGCGAGCATGAGAAGCAAAAGCAAAGACTTTGAATCCAATGATCAACGTTTTAGGAAAAATTGAAATTGTCGCCGACAATGTCCGGCGTAAGAAGTGGACGCAGTCTCTGCTGAACATTGGCACGTAGGCCTGGGTCTTCAATTTCCTCTACCATGTAGCGATGAAGACGCTGTGCTCGAAGCCGAGCCCATGCTTGCTGTACGACAGCGAAATCGCTAAAGAACGGGTCTTCTTCATCATCTGGCTTCGACGCGCACCTTGCCACGTGCCGATGGCAAGCATTTGTGTCATCACCTGTGTCCTGCAGACACCATGCGCAAAAGTAGCATGGGCAAGCTGCACATTTGAGAGCGCAGAGAGCTGCAAAATCCTCGTCTGGAACCGCGAATGCAATGGCGCGTCCCGAAACAAGAAGCTCACATTCGGGCGCGACACAGCACATGCTTCCATCTCGGAGTACCTTGACATGCGACTGAGCCTCGGTGGCAGCGCGTACCGCCCTTCTCAGGCACTCTTCGCACGTAAAGTGGCCGTCAGCGCAAGAGACGCCCTCACTAACCGGGTAAACGTCGAGGCAAATGGCACACGAGGCCGCTTTTACGGGCTCAACCTGAAAGGCTGTGTGACGCAAAGCTTGAAGCGCGGTGGGCCGCTGTCTTGGATCTGCCGACTGGAGAGACGAAATGAGCGACTGCATAGCGTCGGGTATATCCGAGCCCTCATAGAGGTCCGCGACGACCATACCCGCGGAGAAGAGATCCACAGCAGACTCCACCTTGTTGACATTTCCATTGCGAAGCTCAGGGGCCATGTATTTCAAGGTGGCTTGCACAGGCTGTGTCATGGTCACATTGAGCATTTGAACACCATCAAAGTCGCCAAGCACGGGTGAAAGGCTTGGAGCGAGGAAGACATTTTCTGGCTTGACGTCGCAGTGCACGAAGCCTTGCGAATGCAAGTCATGAAGGCCGGACAAGAGACCAATGGCGATGCGCCTGCGCGTTGCCACGTCTGCGTGTGGATTGTCGCGAATCCAGGCGGAAAGATCGCCCCCCAAATAGCAAGGCATCAACGTGCATCCTTGATACGCATCTTGCATGAATACGCCTTGGATGCGCACAATGTAGGCTGATTTGATTTGGGCAAGCGCTGCGACCTGGCGATAAAAACGACTGCTCCACTCTTCGTTGGCGAGATGAAAGGACTTGAGCACAAAGTCTCGGCCATCGAGATCGCGCACTTTGAAGACGGACTTGCCGGGCTTGGACGCAAGCTCTGCGATAGTCTCAAAGTCTCCGCGCTTGGCATTCGTCAGCCAAAGACCCAGCGTAGACAGCTCCCGGGGGACGCTAGCTTTCATGCCCAAGCTCCGGATCCAATTTTGATCGCAAAGCAACTCAGGGTAATGTTCCTCCGCATGCCTCAACATTCGTGCGCGCTCGTTGCGCAGCTCGCTGTCCAGCCTGTAAACACTTCCGATCTGAGCGAGTTCTTGCTCGAGGCCGGGGATCCGCGCTTGAGCTTCTGTATCTCCGTCATTGGCATCCTCGCGAGCGTAGCGAAGATCATGCTCCAATCGTTCTCGCCTCCGTCTACTTTGGCGAAGGTTTTGCATGATGTCTGCCACACGTGAGGTACTCGGCGCAGTCAGTCCCGGAACGTGAAGCGAGAGCAAGGTCGTCAGCTCATTGACGCATGTCTGCAAACGCGAGACTTCGCTTGCCACTGTGCGGGTGTAGAATGAGATGGAGATGGACAGTGCTCGTCGCACATCTTCTAACGGGGCGTCTGCCATAGGATTGACGTTCGTCAAGACGCTGAGCTCGGCTTCGAATGCTTGCTGCACCGTTTCCAGTTCTGTCGCTAACTCGTTTGTCCTCTCGGGATGTCTCAGCGTCATAAAGTATGTCGGCTGGATACCAAGGCGCTTGGTGCTCTCATCCAAAGCATCAATGGCTGCTTCAGTGTGCTTGCGCGCAGCGCTCGTGTCATGTCGAGTCTCCCAGGCCTTTAAGGCCTCTACTGCGGCTTGTGTTACTTCCTGCATTTGCTCAAAGGTCACTTGTGCGACAGCATCGTCAACGGCCACAGGGTCGTCCAGGATATCCTTCCACAGACTATGACAGGAGTCTACTGCAGCCTTTGTCACTGGATCGGCTAGTAGTGTCTCCAGCTGACCTTCGACTCCCCCTGACAAAGCATTTCGGATACCCGTGACAAGGTCACGTCGAGCTTCATCCCGTTCAAGTACTTTCTCCGAGTCTGTCTTGACAGCCTCCTGGAGCACAGTCAGCTCATGCGCCTTTTCGCGGAGGATAGTTCGCTGCCTGTCAAAGTCTGCAAAAGGTGCCACCGGGTTCTCGCGCGAGAGCTGCTCGGCAAGAACCTCGTGCAGTCTCGGATGGAGAGTAGATTTGCCTTCTCCGCGTTTCGCCCGGAGAGAAACCTCTGAAGCCAATGCTCCAAGGTTGTCTGTTTGATCCATAGCATTACGCACCTTGAGGTCAGGTGCTCGCTCAGGGTCTGCAAATGCTTGGAGAAGCGCACGACGGTCTCGCGCGCTGAGACGAACAGAAGTGAGGAGACAAAACTCTTCTAGTGTTTGCACACCTTGATCGAAAAGGTTGACGACCATCATTCGCAGTGCGTTGGTTTGGAGCTGTGCTAGCGGTAACGAGTGTATGAAGGAGAGAAAGGCAGACAGCTCCGTGTAATGCTTGGAAGAAGCATGATTGATGGCCTTCCTTATTCCAAAGGACTCGCTCGAAAGACCTGCGCTGTACTTGAAAAGAAGCTTGGCTAGAAGGAGAGCATTGTTCTCATCCTTGGCTTCGCAAACGTGAAACAGCGCTGTCTGACCTAGAGTGTCCCGCGTGTCGATTCGGGCCCCGCTAACGACCAGCTTTTCTGTCTCCGAGATGTCCCCGTTCTTGCACGCCTGCATGAGAGGCGTCTGACTCTGTTCGTACAGAGCTCGATTGCGGTCGAGAGCGGCTTTGAGAGCAGGATTGTTGTGATACATGCTGTAATTCAAAATGTCAGATGAAGGAAATTGAGACGGGTTAGAAGCTCTCTTTGGAACTTACTTGAGCTTTTGCAATGATATGTTTTCTGCGAGTGCGTTCGCCAGCGCCGTAGCGCCCTCGTGGCCGATATGATTGATACCAAGACTGCGCTCGTAATAAACCATATGAGACGCCAAGATGAAACGGAATCGCGCCGAGGGTTGCATTCCGTTGCATCCCATGCGTGCGCGCGTGCGTGAGCTGTGGTTAGCTCTCGTTGCTTTCTTCTTGGGCTTCTTTCAGGCCTACTTTCACTTTGTCGCAATGACTTACTCTAGCGTATGCAGCGACTCTTTGTTCGCAAGTGCGTTCGCCAGCGCCGTAGCGCCCTCGTCGCCGATCTTGTTGCTCTGAAGTCTGCGCTTGTCAAAATATAAGACGCCAAGATGAAACGGAATCGCGCCAAGGGTTGCATTCCGTTGCATCCCATGCGTGCGCGCGTGCGTGAGCTGTGGTTAGCTCTCGTTGCTTTCTTCTTGGGCTTCTTTCAGGCCTACTTTCACTTTGTCGCAATGACTTACTCTAGCGTATGCAGCGACTCTTTGTTCGCAAGTGCGTTCGCCAGCGCCGTAGCGCCCTCGTCGCCGATCTCAGAAAGACTGCGCTCGTCGTAACATGAGACGCCGAGATGAACGAAATCGCGCCAAATGTTGCATTCCGTCGCATCCCATGCGTGCGTGCGTACGTGAGCTGTGGTCAGCTCTTGTTGCTTTCTTCTTGGGCTTCTTTGTAGCCCCACTTCCACCTTGTCGCAATGACTTACTATAGCGTATGCAGCGACTCATTGTTCGCGAGTGCGTTTGCCAGGGCCGTGACGCCCTCGTCGCCGATATTGCTGTATTCAAGACTGCGCTCGCCATAACATGAGACGCCAAGATGAACGAAATCGTGCCAAGGAATGCATTCCGTCGCATCCCATGTGTGCGTGCGTACGTGAGTTGTGGTCAGCCCTTGTTGCTTTCTTCTTGGGCTTCTTTATGGCCCCACTTCCACTTTGTCGCAATGACTTACTCTAGCCTTTGCAGCGACTCATTGTTCGCGAGTGCGTTTGCCAGCGTCGTAGCGCCCTCGTGGCCGATATTGTTGTTATCAAGACTGCGCTCGTCATAGCATGAGACGCCAAGATGAAATGGAATCGCGCCAAGGGTCGCATTCCGTCGCATCCCATGCGTGCGTGCGTACGTGAGTTGTGGTCAGCTCTCGTTTCTCTCTTCTTGGGCTTCTTTATGGCCCCACTTTCACTTTGTCGCAATGACTTACTGTAGCGACTGCAGCGACTCATTGTTCGCGAGTGCGTTCGCCAGCGCCGTAGCGCCCTCGCCGCCGATCCTGTTGGATTTAAGACTGCGCTCGTCGTAAGATAAGACGTTAAGAGAAACGAAATCGCGCCAAGGGTCGCATTCCGTCGCATCCCATGCAAGCAGGTGTGCGTGAGCTGTGGTCAGCTCTTGTTGCTTTCTTTTGGGGCTTCTTTATGGCCTCACTTTCACTCTGTCGCAATGACTTACCCTAGCGTCTGTAGCGACTCATTGTTCGCGAGCGCGTTCGCCAGCGCCGACGCGCCCTCGTGGCCGATATTGTTGTTACTAAGACTGCGCTCGTCATAAACATGAGACGCCAAGATGAACGACATCGCGCCAAGGGTTGCATTCCGTCGCATCCCATGCGTGCGTGCGTATGTTAGTTGTGGTCAGCTCTTGTTGCTTTCTTCTTGGGCTTCTGTATGGCCCCACTTTCACTTTGTCGTCTAGCGTATGCAGCGACTCATTGTTCGCGAGTTCGTTCGCCAGCGCCGACGCGCCCTCGTGGCTGATATTGTTGCCAGAAAGACTGCGCTCGTCGTAAACATGAGAGATGAACGGAATCGCGCCAAGAGTTGCATTCCGTCGCATCCCATGCGTGCGTGCGTACGTGAGGTGTGGTCAGCTCTTGTTGCTTTCTTCTTGGGCTTCTTTATGGCCCCACTTTCATTTTGTCGCATTACTCTAGCGTATGCAGCGACTCATTGTTCGCGAGTGCGTTTGCCAGCGCCGCAGCGCCCTCGTCGCCGATATGATTGATACCAAGACTGCGCTCGTAATAAACCATATGAGACGCCAAGATGAAACGGAATCGCGCCAAGAGTTGCATTCCGTCGTATCCCATGCGTGCGTGCGAACGTGAGGTGTGGTCAGCTCTTGTTGCTTTCTTCTTGG
>JTFK01001288.1:0-77720 GCA_000818945.1 Schizochytrium sp. CCTCC M209059
GAAATTTGTCAACATCAAGGTTGGTAGTCTACCCCCTTCATATAAATTTGAACACGCTGACGACGTACTAAGCGACAAAAACCTGAAGAAGGGGCTTCGCTTCACGGGCAAAGCAAAGCGACTTTGACTTTTGCAGCGGCGGGCGGCAGCGGCAGCGGCGTCGAACGTCTTGGAGCGGAGCACGATGCTGACGCAGAGCGGAAGAGCTCTTGCCGCGGGCGCAGCGCGGAGACTCGGACTTCGCGGCCTGAGCTCCGCGCAGACGGGCGGCGACCTGCCCCGGGATGCGTTTGGCGCGGCAGTGCTCAAGTTTGCAAATGGCGACGACGCCGCGGGACTCGAGGCCGCGGAGCAGCTCGCAGCGGCACGAATCGCTGAGGTGCGCGACGGCAAGCCGACTCTGGAAGGCGGATCAGACGTTGTCGTAGATATTGGCATTGAACGGGGGCTGTGGCTTCAGAACAAGGTGGGCGAGGCGCTTGGTCGTCAGGACGAGGCTTTTACGCGTGCAGGCTTCAAGGTCGGGGCGACCAATGTTGCTGGCCAGAAGCGACTTGGGCTCGAGGAGCCCTTTTACGGGGAGCTATACCGACAGACGGTTTTGCTAAGTCAAGACGCGGACAGCGCAGTCACACATGCTGCGCTCAGCACACGCGGCATTGAAGCCGAGTGGGCTTTCATTCTTGCCGAGGATCTTCCGCCACGGACACCAAATGAGGCGCCGTATTCGCGCGCAGACGTCGCTCGTATTGTGCACGCCGTGGCTCCAAGCATCGAGGTCACTGCGACTCGCTCTGTGTCTCCGGCTGCGCCTGGTATCTTTCTTGCAGATGGCGCCGGCAACGGTTCGGTGTTGCTGGGCGCCAAGTCGTTGTGGCGCGATGTCAATGATACCGAGGTCCAAGGCGCCGATGCGATGGTGGTGACGACATCAATGGATAACGAAGTCAAGTGTCGTGGAGATGGCACACAAGTCTTGGGCCACCCGCTCGAGGGTTTTCTTTGGCTTTGCAACCGGACAGACCGCCCTGCATTTTCAAAGGGTGATGTAATTCTTAGCGGTGCGGCCAATGGCGTGCTTCCTCTTCCGGCCTCTTCCTTGCCGGCTTCTGTGGCCGTCGAGTTTCAGGGCTGGGGTTGTCTTGATCTCACGATTGATAGTGTGTCGTGGGTTGAGTCCAAGAAGGAAGATTTCGCGGTGGGCGCTCAGCCTTTCGTCTCTAGCGATCTCTAGAATGCCTTTTGTCTCCCTTTTGGCCCGATCCTTCCTCTTCGATTGTCATGTTTCTCCTCGCTTCGGGTCTTGTCGCAACATCCACAACAACGACAACAACAGTAAAAATCACACCAAAAACGTTGGAATTATTAGTATAGTTCTCTTTTCCTTACTGGGCCTAGTACTTTCTGGCCGCTTCTCTTGTGCTCTGTGTGCGCCCCGTGCCTGTCGCATACGTACGAGATACATGCATACGCATACATTTCTCCCTGTCCTTCTTCCTAGCCTGCCTGCAGCTGCCTGCGTTCGTCTTCCTGCTTCTGTGGTCGTGCATTATGCATCGGCTGGGTCGAGGCGGAAGATGCCAGCCGCTCTTTCAGCAGCCATCGTTCTGTTTGGAACGAGCAGAGAAGGCAGCTGCAGAGTGGAGCAGAAAGGCACGCTCCAGCAGTTTCACTGCTCGGCGGTGGTGCGCAGAAACCAGAAAAGAAAAAACGCACGGTAGCAGTGGTAGTAGTACGTAGCAGCAGCAGCAGCAGTAGCGAGAGGTTTTCCGAAACCGCGCATGCGGCTTCTTCCGAGCCGTCGTCGACGTCATCGGCCCCAGTGTTCACTCATAATTCACTCACGTTATGCAGTGCAGCCAAGTGCAGTGCAGCCAGCATGGCAGCTATCTCCTGTCACTGCTGCCATCAATGATTGCTGCCATCGCTGGCCGCCCTGCTTGTTGATTGAGCAGGAACAGCGCCGGTCGGTGGCCGTGCGGTGCAAAGTCCGGGCTTTTGGCTACGGTTGGACCTTTGAGCCAGAGGAGATGCAGCTCCCAGCATCAGCATCAGCATCAGCGGCAGCAGGAAATGAACGGCAGCACTGCATGCATGCATGCCAGATATAGACCGGCCGCACCTGCGGCAGCCAGAGGCATGGGCGGATGACGCGATCTTGCTCGCAGCGACGGCCTGACGATGCGACCGCACGACATCTTTGGGAGCCTCGGCCTGTGTCTGCACTGGATCAGCCTAGGCATCTGCCAGCTGCACCGCTGAAGCGAGTGAGGGGCGAATCCGCCTGCCGCTGCGTCATGCATCCTCCAACTTTTTCTCTTGGATGGACTTCGCGCGTCTCCCCAATGTGTGGCGTCAGCATCGTGCGGCTGCAGCTGCTGCTGCTGCTGCTGGCGGCAGACTACGGCATCGTCACCGCCCCGAGCCGTCCCGGCGCGAGATCTTGCGCCCGCCGGGCCCGCCTGCCGTGCTGCCCGCACAAGAGCTGCGCTGCGCTCCGACTGCGCCGCGTACGCCAAAACTGCGCTGCCTGCTGCCTGCCACCAAGGAAAGGAGAAAGTCTTCGGAAAGTCCCATCCGGCTGCTCCCAACTGCGACCAACTGCGTGGCCGGCGCGACACGGAGCGAGCGCGCCTTGCGCAGACGAAGCAGCCCGACCCGCGAGCGAGTCCTGGGGCTCTCTCTCTCTACGCTGCCGCGCGCTCTGCTCGCATGGCGCTGGCCTCACGACGGCGCCGGCAACGTGGCGAGGAGTCGCGAGCTGGCGAGGCCGGGCTGGCTGGGAGCGCGGCTGCGTCCACCCCGGGCGTCGCTCCCGCGCAGGCGTCGGCTTCCCGGGTCTTGTCTCGTCTCGTCTCGTCTCGTCTTGTCTCGTCTTGTCTTGTCTCGTCTCGTCTTGTCTTGTCTTGGGGTGCCTCGATCTGGGATGAGATGAGAAGAGATGACACGAGACGAGGCGAGATAAGATGAATGAGCTGGTGCACGTGCAGTTTCCCGCGAGACGCCCCGCTTCCGCGTGAGCGCCTTCTGCGCAGACGCCGTAGCGGCGTGCGAGCGTGCGTGCGTGCGGTGCGAGCCGGCGGGCGAGCGCGGCGGGCGAGCGCGAGCCTCGCACGCTGTTCAGGCGCGAACGCGCCGGGCGACAGCTAAAAAGGCGGGACGCGCCGCGCCGCGCCACGGCGGGCTCGAGCCCGGATGAAGCGCGAGCTCCCGCCCGCCGTCCGCGGCGGAGAGGACCTTCTGGAGGAGGCCTGGCGCGAGGCCGCCTGCGGCCGCTCGCATCGCGGCCAGCGCGGGCGGGCTAGCGCGAGAGCGGAGGATGCGGAGGAGCGGCACCGCGAGGTGGAGGCCGGTTCGGTTCGGCGGTTCATTGTGGCATACGCGGCCCCGCATTCTGGATCCGGAGGTGACGCCGCCGGCGACGACAATGGCCACGGCGCTGGCGAGGGCGAGGGCGAGGGCGAGGGCGAGGCCGCAGGCTGCGGCTTCGAGGCCACTCCGGCCGTCGGCCGGGGAAGCGGAGCTGATTTGGTCGCGCGGAGGGTCGGCGGCGCGAGAGGAGATGAAGATGCGCGGGCCTCAAGGTAGATGGACGGACGCTCGATCTCGAGACATGCGCGGGCAGAGCAGAGCAGCGCAGCGCAGAGCAAGCGCTGTGCAGGGCGAGAACGCTGGCAGCGCAAGCGGCCGCGGCGCGCACGGACAACAGACTTGGCCGTGAAAAGCGCGCGCAAGGCGGAGCGAAGCGCGCAAAAGCATGCATGTAAAAACAGAGAAACCTGAGCTCCAGGAAGAGGCACGCTCCCGGTACTTTGGAGCTGACATGAACCCGCTAAGAGGGTCCTAGGCCGAGGCGTAGCTGAGGGTCGCGCTCGAGGGCGCAGTTGCAAGGGCCGGGTCGTAGACGGTTTCTATCAGTAACGCTAGGGCCGGGCGGCACCGGACCCGGCGGGATTCTTCTGATCCTCTTTTTTTCTTTTGGGTTTATTGTTATTTTTTCCCCTGCTTCATTCATATCCTCGCCTCTGCAGCAGCCGCTGCCGCGCGCGAGATCGAGCCGCGGAAACCCCGGAGAAACCCGGGGCAAGATCCCTCTTGCGGCGGAGGCAGAGCTCCGCGGCGCCTTCGTCCTGGCTTCTCGCGCAAAGGCGGTGGCGGCGGTCGCGCAAGAGGCCCGGCAATTCGATAAATTAGCATAGATAAAGAACAGAATACCCCGACCAAGCGAATGAAGAATGGCGCGGTGCAAGTCGGGTATCCGGACATGACGCAGTGTGGGCGGCGGGAATAGGCCACTTGCGGCGCGAGGGAAGAGCAAGGAAAAGAAAGGAAGAAGAAGCCTTGGGAGGGACGCGGCACCGCGTGGGCAAGTGGGTTATCGGCAGCGGCAAGTGGAGAATGCGGCGGCGCAAGTTCGAGCGCGCAGTGCGCACAGCAAACTCGAAAAGGCTGGCAGAGCGAGCGGCGCAGACCCGAGCGATCTCTCGCTCGTGCCGCGACCCACTCGCCCTTTCTCCCTCCCTCCCTCCCTCCCTTCCTCCCGCCCGCGCAGGCGCCGGCCGGAGCGCGGAGAGAGCGGGCCGGAGGCTGCGCCGGCGGCGCCGCGGGAGGCCCGGCCGGAGAGCGGGCGTGGCTGCGCGCGAGGGCGCGGCACGGGCCGGGGAGGAGAACAAGGCGGCGCTGGTTTTGAACTTTTTTTTAAACTTTTCCATCTCCATCTCCATCTCCATTTCATCCTTCTTCTCTCATCTCATCTCATCTCACCTCGTCTCGTCTCGTCTCTGCGGCATCTCGACTGTCCATCGCGGCGAGCTTGCCGCGGCGAGACGCCCCTCGCCCGCGCGGAGCGGCGCGCCCCCGCCGCCGCGGACGGGGAGAGAGAGGCCGGCCGAGGAGGCGGGCGGCTGCGCGAAGGGCCAGTCGCTGCGCGCGAAAAGCGGCCAGGCAGGCAGACAGAGGCAGGGCCAGGCAAAGGAAAAAGCGCACGCGCGCCGCGGACCTGGTGCGCGGGGCGGAGGTGGGCGCGGACGAGGACGGCGAGGAGGCCGCCGCGGGCAGACCGAGAGGAAAGAGCTAGCTGCCTGCAGCAGCGCCGGCGGTAGCGCCAGCGCCAGCGCTAGCGTCGGTCGGCCTGCGTAGACAGCAAGGAAAAAAAGGACTCAGGCCCCTCGTGGGACACACGCGGAATAGACGAGAGCGAGACCAGGCCACTCGACGTTGCAGGTCCGCGCTGCTGCTCCCCCACGGCCCCGGAAAAGGGTAGAGCGGGTGTTATTTTATTCAAAGCTTGTCGTTCTCTTTACGAGAGGCACCGGACGCGCATGTATGGCCGTGGACAGTCTTCATTGACAAGAAGCGGATCTCCAGCTTCGGCGTTAGCAACAAGCAACTACGCCATGCAGCAGCACTCACCGACCAACGGCGGTCTGCGCAAAGGGCGCGCCGCCAAGCGAGACTTCAAAAGCCGTCTGGAAAACGCATGCCAGATCCATGGCACGACCTTGGAGCGAGCCCGGGTGCCCGTGCGCGGCAGCCGCAAGGTCACCTACGTTCTCGACTGGGGCCGCGTTACGGGCATGCACAACTTTCAAAACGAAAAAGGCGCCGTCAAGTTAGTCCCCGGCGGATTTAAGGTCGCATTCGAAGCGAGTAACTTTGTCTGGATCGCCGAAGTTCGGTTCTCCATCCCGGGCGTCCAAGCCACGGACGTGCCCATGTTCCGCGTGAATCCAGTCCGCAAAGATGGGTCCATGCAGGAAGAGGGAAGCGGCTGGCTTGACAACATCTCGGCAGCTTTTCGACGTGCGCTCAGCATTCTCAATGGCGACGTGCAAAAAGAACAGCACCGGCCGAATGGACGACTCTACCTTGGCATCTTTTACCCTGCAGTGCAGACATCACTTAAGGACATTTTGCGCGAAGAACCGCATCGCGTCGACCCGAGCATGCGCGCAAGCGTACGCGAGTGGCTCGCTGGCGGAAACGCGGCCACCATTGCAGCCGCATCACCACGGAACAACGGCGCAGCCGCAGCCGCGGCACCTCCGCACGCGCACGCTCATGCACATGCACACAGAATCGGCCTAGAGTCTCAATTGCATAATTCGGGGCAGCCTCGCCCGCCGACTTTGCCGTCAACAGCTGCAGCAATATCAGAAGTCGCCTCGGCACCTTTGCATGGAGATCCTAAACGAGGAGGCGCGCCGTATCCGGCATTTTCACACGACCATCCAATGTCTCGAAACTCCACCGCTGCTGGTAGCATGTCTTCGTCGTCATCATCATCTACGGCAGCAGCAGCAGCAGCAACTTCTCCGCCCGGGCACGCTGACACCTCGTCTCTTCACAATTTTGGCTGGGGTCATTCATCACGGCACAACCAACACCATCACGCGCATGCTGGACAGTTAGAGCAGCAGCACCACCACCACCTTCATGGAGCTCATGACCACCACTCGCACGCACAACAGCAGGCGCAGCAACATGCGCAGCAACATGCGCAGCATCAAGGCCTGGGCGCCCGCGGGGCCTCGCACATGCCCCCGCCTCACAGTATAACGCGTGTCAAGCCGGAAGGGTCAACCTCGATGGCCTCGCAGCTCGCGCACCGCGCGTTGCACCAGAATCATACCAGCAAGTCGTCCATGCAATCTCCTTCAGCATCGTCCATGCCGCCACCCAAGCCCATGGATATTCGAAATCGCGCTCTGGGGGTTCCTGGAGCAGGACTCAAGGCGCAAAAAGCCGAAGACTCGCGGAAACGCGCCATGGCAGACGGAGGCCACAAACTCTTGCACCTTGCGACCTCGGGTCAAATGATGAAGGGCACGACTGGCGGCCTGGAGAACATTGAAGAAATTCTGCAGTCTGTCTTGCTGCAAATCAAGTCCAGTGATATCTCGGATGAAAGTTCGGCAGCCGAGCTCATGAAAGGCATGGACGACGCAGATCCTGAAACCACGCGACGTGTGCTCGGAATGCTCAAAGAGATCAAACGTGAACTCATTGTGCGCGGTATGAGCAAACGTCGCCGCCTTCACGCCGACGACAGCTCGGAAACGAGCGCTTCATCGGTCGGGTCCATCAACAAGCGCATGTTTAGTGGTAGCGACTTTGATCCATCGACCCCGCCCACTGTGGCAAGCTTGCATCCGTCATCGCCATCTCTTGCCGGGGCGCTATCGCTCAATGGCGCATCCGGGTACGGATCTTCCAATCTCTTTAGTGGAGTCAGCAGCAGCAACGGCGGTGGCAAGGGATCGCAAGGAGGACGGCACTTTACGGCAGCGCATCTTGCTGGGAACCCGCACCACCCGCCACTGCACCCGACGGCAGCGCAAAGTGTTTCAAGCGGATCCTCGGGCACGAACAACGGGCCAGCAGCGGCCAACGCATCGTCTCTCAAGGGAAAGATGGGGCTCTCGGCTTTGTCTCGAGGCCGCACAAGCAGCGCGGACTCGCAGAATCACCCTTTGCGCGGCGGTCTCGCGCTCGACGACTTTAACACTCACACGCCGGGCGCGGATGCTGGCACCGGCGGATTCGGAAGCAACAGTAGCACCGCGAGCGGGCCGCGGTCCTTCAGGGGAGGGGCTGCAAGCCACGGCGGCCAGTCCGCAGACGACCACTTTGCCGGCTTTGATTCGCATTCGATTGGCGGATTCAGTGACCCAGGCAATCTGCTCGGAACTCTTTTCACAGACCTGGAAGACTATGAGACGGACCCGAACAAGAAGTTGCCCATCATTGTGGGTTGCCACCTGAGCCATGAAGGCCTGTTCTTGCGGCTTGCCCCTCCTGATACCGATGGCTTTAGCGAGGAGGAGCTCGCGAACGCCATGACTTCTCTCCGGATCCCAGCCGCCAGTAGCATCGTCCGTGCAACCTTGCAAGCAGCAGACGTGAACAACAATGGGCGGGTGTCGATGCCAGAGTTTTTGAACTTTTTGAAGCGTCGCGAAGAGGAACTCAAGGTCATGTTCGATGCGATTGACCGCGATCACGATGGTGTGATCTCGCTCCGCGATCTCAAGTGGGCCCGTGACCAAGGCAAGCTCGAACAGACGGCCTCGGACGAGGAGCTGCAAGCCTTGCTCGAGTGGATGGACACGCTCGAAGACGCTTACCAGGACCACCACATTCATTTTGAGGAATTTCGCACCGGTCTCATTTTGCTTCCACCGGCTACGACCCTGACGGACCTTATTCGGCATTTTCGAGAGAAAGGCACGCCCGAAGCCAAGTACACGGCGACCGATAGCGCCAGCATTCACGCCTTGGCGAACGCCGCGCAGGCGCGTCCCTGATATGACATTGTTGCACTGCGAGTTTGAAACGTATCCTAGAGCCCCCGAAGTTGATTTTTTTTTTTGGATTTTTCCTCCCTTTTCTTCTTTATTGAAGTTAACTATGCTACGTTGAGCCTATTCTGACGTTTTGCGAAGGAGGGGCGTCAAATCGACAACATGGGCCCGTCCCCGTGTTGTTTGTTCGTTCGTTCGTTCGTTGGTGGCTGTTTTCCCCATCGAAACTCGCGTACCCACACTCGCCAAATACAATAATTCCTTTTTTTCCTGCCGCTTTACAGCGGGCATCTTCGTACAAACGAACGAACGTATGAACGAAAGCTGAGACTGGGCTTGGTCAATTTTTATAAACAGGAGGTCAGCAGCTAGCAACTGTTTCTCTTCCCGCGGCAGCTTCTTAGAAGTTGTGTGCGCGCCCTCGCGAGGATCGTCATGCATCTACGTGCAGTCTCATCCACGCCGCACAGACCTCGAACAACAGGAAGATCGGCAGACATGCTCGAGCGCTTGAGCTGTCTCATTTCTTCTTCAGACCAGCAAGCTGAGAAGCGTCGATGTTGGCCAGCTGCTGATCCATCGTAGCTGCGACGGTGGTGCTGAGGGGCTGGGAACTCTTTTTGACCTTGTTGGCAGAGGCCTTGGCTTTCTTTTTGGTGGCGGCTGCGCCAGCTTTGCGCTTCTTTGCTTTATTTGCAGCCGACGATTTGTCTTCACGCTTCAGCTTCATGTCGCGCTCGTTGATAACCTCTTGATACATTTTCAAGAGCTGTCGAACTCGCTCGACCTTGCGGGGGTCGCGGCGAATCGCGAACTCAAGACCTTTTGTGTTGAGATTGGATCCGAACGTGTTTGCGAGCGCTTCGCGAGTCATGCCCTCCATGTACTCGACCACGATCGAGTTCATCAAATCGAGAGTCTCGTTGAGTTGTTGGCGCTTGTCGCCAAAGCCGTACATGACAGCTGCCACTGCGTTTTTTCAGGGGAGGGTTACATGCATTTTCGAGCGTCAGTATCTGCGTGCCTAGGATAGGTTCAAGAAGGAGTTCGATTCAAGAGGGGGGGGGGGGGGGCGGCCGAGCGACGGCCTGACTTCTCGAATTTCTCGGGAAAACGTACGCTCAGAGCGAAAGTCCTCCGCTGCCGCAGCGTCGGCGGTGCGTTTGGGCGCCATTTCCCTCTTCTTCTCCTTCCCCTCGTGAGGGGAAGTAAGTGTAGATGGATGGAGACGCCCGAGTCGCAAATCAAGAGGATCGAAGGCGCGCGCCCCCGCGTGGGAGCTGCTCCTTTGCCCGCGGGACACACGGCTGCCCGCGTGCGCGCGTCCTCTTCTCTCTGGCTGTGCGCCGCGATGGCAATCGCGACAACGCCACTTTTTTAAAGTCTCTTTTTCTGCGCATTTGGGTCCTTTCTCTTCTCACTTAATATGACCTGTACAAGGGTCAGTCACGTTTGGAGCAGCAACGTCATCAATCCTGACGGCGGGTGGTTCGTAGCGTTGCGCCTAAGCTCCGGCAGTAAGCGCCGGCCGCAGGGAATCTTTGGCGGCGCCTTACACGCGGCCGTATCTTGGCCACCCCTACACGCGACATCTAGCCGTGGCCGCGCAGGTCCCAGGCGAGGCCCGTACGGTTAAGGCGGGTGCGGCACATCGCGCATCGCGCAAACATCGGGACAGAACACCGGCGTCTCCTCTGCTCCTTCTGTCAATCCTGCCACTGGCGGCGGCCAACGAAGGAAGACAGCCCATGGCCAGTCAGACAGTCACAGTCAGGGGCAGAGTGAGGGCGAGACGTCGACGATCTTGAAAAGCAGCTTCGTGCGCGGAACGCGAGCCGCAGCGCCGCTGCAGGCTGCAGCAGCTGACCAGAGGCAGCCGAGCTGCTAGTAGCGAGCGGGTAAGCGAGCGAATCTTCTGGGGGCGAAAGCCCGAGGCGATGGCAGCAGCAGGCAAAAGAAAAAAAGAAAAGTAGAAAGAAAGAAAAAGAAAAAGAAGAAAGAAAAAGAAGGAAAGAAAGAAAGGAAAGATGAAGAAGACAGGGCTGTAGATGTGACTGTGGCCAAGGTACGTAGTATACTAGTAGTTGGCCACGACGGTGATGCAGGTGCCGCGTTGGACAGGCCAGAGGGAGGTGAACTCGAGATGTCACAGACAGCCATGCCCAGGATACATTAATCGATTGCGGCGATGCTGCCTGGCTGCGAATGTCTGGCTGTTTCTTTGGTTTGTTTGTTTGTACTACCAGAGTTCACGACGTATGAAACGAATGGGCCCCGCCCACGCAAAAAGTTCTCTCGTAGTATTCTACGAGCTTAATACGCATGCACAGCATGGCATACCGTACGAGTGGCAGCGATGGCCAGCTAAGCGCGATGTCATTGATGTCACGACATCATGATCATTTTTACGGGCGGGCGGTACTGCTTGCGACTCGGAGATTGCCGTGCTGGCAACAAACAAGAAGTCTTCGGTGGCCCGCCAGCTTGGCAGGCAGGAGCGAGAGCCGCGGCTTCCTTTGACGGAATCTCACGAGGCCGTCGTTCTTCGGCGTCGGCTCAGCGCGCTCACTCGCTTGCTTGCCTGCTTCTGTCGCTTCTGTTCGTTTGTTGCTTGCGTTTGCTTGCATTCATCCTCATCAATCAATCGATCGATCATTCACAAGGTGACTCCTGACCCATTTCGTCTCCTCTGGTCGCACCGCATTGCACGGCATCGCCGCATCGCATCGCATCGCATCGCATCGCATCGCGTTCAACTTTCAAGTTGCATCTCCCGGCAAAGGCCACTTCCGCCTGCAGCATCGAATCCAGCCGCAACAGGTCCAGTCGCGTCGGGTCGCGTCTCGTTGCGTCGCGTCGCGTCGGGTCGGGTCGGGTCAGCGAGAGAGAGGGCGAGCCAGGCCTGCTGGCGTGGCTGGCGTCGGCGTCGCGCGGCGACCTCCCTTTCTATTCCAACATCCTTCTTTCTTTCTTTTCTTTCTTTTTTCTTTCTGTTTCAATCTTTTTACAGGCGGCCTCCCAGGTGGGGGCTATGGATTTACGTAACCGAATACTAGAACCACTCCAGATGCGCCGGCCACCCACGTTTCTTTTAACGCGCATAAACATTTCTCAGGTCGCTGCTTCCTCACCTATCTTTTCCTTTTCCTTTTCCTTTTCCTTTTCCTTTTCCTTTTCCTTTTCCTTTTCCTTTTCCTTTTTCTTTTTCTTTTTCTTTTTCTTTTTTATTTTTTATTTATTTATTGCGACTTATTCATTTTTTATTTTATTTTTGGCTGCTGGCCTCGAGAACGTCGCGACGCGACCTCGGGGCTGCCGGAGGCGGGCGAGCTCTGCTGGGGTGCGGGGGAGGAAGCGGCTCGGTGTCCCTTTTCGCCGCCGCCGCCGCCGCGTCCTCGTCAGGCTCGCTGGGCCCAGCCGCCGTGGCCTGCTGCTGCCCGCGCGGCGCGTATCATTCATCTCTCATTTATCCTCGCAGGCAGAGTCGATGCCGCCGCCAGCCAGCTCAGCTGCCGTCGCGGTGTCCGCTAGGCATCAGCCTCTCTCCATGCCATGCTTAGTACCGGATAACTACCACATACCTTGAAACAAGACGCGGAGAACGCGGCGCGAGGGTTAAGGGCGCCGAGCAAAACCACAGGCGCAGGAGCAAACCCGAATCTCAGCCAAGCCGCCGCCAGCCACCCACGCAGACACGCACGAAAAGCACCATGGCCACCCGCGAGTACCTCTTCACCTCGGAGTCCGTCAACGAGGGCCACCCGGACAAGCTCGCCGACGTCGTCAGGTAAGTGCCCGCCGCGCGCCGCGTCGCGTCCACACGTCCGTCCGTCTCTGTCAGACTGCGTCATGGCGGCGACCAGACGATGAGATGAGACGCGCGTAGGAGAGAGAGAGACAGAGAGAGAGAGAGGGGCAAGTACGAGCCCGCCTCGGTGGCGCTCGACGGCCAGGAGCAGGAGACAGGAAGAGGAGAGGGAGACGATGGAGAGAAGAAAAGGCGACGAGGAATCGTACATTGCTTGCGATGGATGCCCTCGAAGCCTGTTTCTGCTCGCATTTATTCTCCTGGCGCACATTGTTGGCTGCTGAAATCTGTGGTCAGTCAGCCCAGCCGCAGCAGCAAAGAGGGAGAGGAGCGACTGGAAGGTACATACATGTATAATAAGATCATGACGACTGACAAAGATATGAATGCACAGTGATGCCGTCCTCGATGCCTGCCTCGCCCAGGACCCCGACTCCAAGGTCGCCTGCGAGACCGCTACCAAGACCAAGCTGGTGATGATCTTCGGTGAGATCACCTCCAAGGCCACCGTGAACTTTGAGCAGGTCGTCCGCGACGCCGTCAAGAACGTCGGCTACACCTCGCCCGAGATCGGCATTGGCCACAACTCGTGCAGCGTCGTCGTTGGCATTGAGGAGCAGTCCCCCGATATTGCCCAGGGTGTGCACCTTGGCAAGGCCCTTGAGGACATCGGTGCTGGTGACCAGGGCATCATGTTCGGCTACGCCTGCGATGAGACCGAGGAGCTCATGCCTGCCAGCCACCTTTGGGCCACCAAGATTGGCAAGCGCCTGACAGACGTCCGCAAGGACGGAACCCTCGGCTGGGTTCGCCCCGATGGCAAGGTCCAGGTCACCGTCGCCTACAAGGAGGTCAACGGCGTCACTGAGCCCCAGTACGTGCACACTGTCCTCATCTCCACCCAGCACGACGAGGGCGTCTCCCAGGAGCAGATCGCCGAGGACCTCAAGCGCGAGGTCATCAGCAAGGTCATCCCGGAGAAGTACATGACCCCGGAGACCCGCTACGTGCTCAACCCCAGTGGCCGCTTCGTCATTGGTGGCCCCCACGGCGATGCCGGCCTCACCGGCCGCAAGATCATCGTCGACACCTATGGTGGCTGGGGTGCCCACGGTGGTGGCGCCTTCTCCGGCAAGGACCCCACCAAGGTCGATCGCTCGGCCGCCTACGCTGGCCGCTGGGTCGCCAAGTCGCTCGTCGCGGCTGGCCTTTGCCGCCGCTGCCTCGTGCAGCTCTCGTACGGTATTGGCGTCGCTGAGCCCATCTCGCTCCACGTCGAGACCTACGGCACTGTCAAGGAGGGCATGACCGAGGCCCAGCTCAAGGAGATCGTCAAGAACAACTTTGACCTCCGCCCTGGCTGCATCATCCGCGACCTCAAGCTCAAGCGCCCCATCTACTCGAAGACCACCTGCTACGGCCACTTTGGCCGCAACGACCCGGACTTCACCTGGGAGCAGCCCAAGGAGCTCAAGTATTAAGTCGCCTGTACCCCATACGTCTGCTGTGACGATGGTGGGCGGCTGACTGATACGCATCTCCCCCTCCCTCCGTACTTGCTTGCTATTCCTCTTTAACCCTTTTCCCCTTGAAGACGCGGTGGAAGCCATGTCTTTTCGATTTCTTTTTCTAAACAAATCGCCCATCTTTCTTCTGTGAATCTTTTATTAGCCTTGTGTACGTATTATCAACCTCGAGAGGTGCTCGACTTGCGCTTACAGCCCTAACAAGATTTGGAAAAGGGCGAAGAAACAATTCCGGACAGCATACGGAAAGATTTCAAAACGATTTGCATGGGTGCTGAGAAAAAGAAAAAAAAAAGCAATCGAGGCTGGTCAGCATTTGCTGGCGATATTTGATCTTCATCTGACTGTGACGAAAAATGACAACGGGGAAGTCTATTCAGCATTTATAAATAAGAAAAGAAAAAAATAGGAGCGAAGTCGATCTTCATCTGACTGACTGACTGTTCAGAGAGACTCGAATCTCAACTTCGATCACCGGCGACTAGGCCTAAGTATGGCCTAGGTCTTTTTCTAAAACAAAATAAAGAAAAAGGAAAATCCTTTAATCACTCTTCTTGTTGTCTGGCTTCTTCTTGGACATGCGAAGAATTTTACCGAACCACAGAATGTTAAGCACAATCATGATGGTGTTTGTCGCCAATAGAATCGCGTAATGGCCCTTATACTGAATGAGTCCCTTCCACAGCGCCACCGTACCCTCGTAGGTGCCATACACAGCCATGGGGACGCCAAAAAGGATACGCCCCACCAAAAAGGCAAGCCCGAAAAGCAGCTCCGCACGCTTCACAGCTGGAGATCCCTTGTATCCCAGCGCGAGCATGATGGATCGAAAGCTGAGAAATGGCGTCGAGAGCTCAAACAGCGTGCAGCACAGGCCGTAAAACTGCATAAAGGGATGCAGCATGGTCACGAGCGTCGCAAAGCCCACAATGTGATGCGCCAAGAAGCCGAGGTCAACCGTTGGAGCCTTGAAGACCATGATAAGGTCCCACAAAAAGTATGCCATCGTGTAGTTAAAAAGCCGGCATGAGTTCAACGAAGTGCCGTAGATGCGGTCCGAGACCACCGTTCCCTCTTGGGTGGCTATAATGTAGGTGGCTGCAGATACACCTGTAACCGCATGGAAAATGCTCACGCACCATCCCGAGATCTTGGTCTTTTCCAGATCCGAGAGCTTGTCCCATCGATCTGCTGGAATCACGCTAGGGAGAATCTTTTTTCCAAGCGCTTGCAAGCTAAAGAAAAGCGCCAGGCTCGCCACCACGCGCTGTGCCTGTTCCGGTTCGAGAACCTTTCCGAAGTACGCTGCACTTGCCTCCAGCAAGGTCGTTCCGTCTTGCGCCATCGTGCAGTCCTACGACGAAGCCACGCGCCCACGTCTTTTTCAGGCCGAGCTCGCAAAGGACCTTTGTCTTTGTGTGAACGCGCCAAGGTCTTATCGTCGTCGTCGCCAACCCAACCCTTTGGTTGATTGCGCTCTCCACGTGCTCGGGTGTCCTTGTAGCAAGATGACGGCTTGCTTGCGCTTCCGCGCTCGGCAGACCCAGCGCGTGCAATTCACGCAAGCGCGAGCCACGTCGCTGTCTGCCCAGAGCCCTGCCCGTGCGTTCGCTGCCTCCCTTCCCCGCGCACCACGCAGGCTCCGACCCGCGCTTTCGCGTTTTGCCGTGGCGCACTCAAGGGCGCGTGCTTGGTATTGTGCATCCCCATCAATCGAACAAGGCTTTTTTTTTCTTTTTTGTTTTGCACAACAGAGTCGAGAGGGCCAGCCAGCATTGCACACTACACCCGCCAGCTGTGCCCGAGCCCAGTCTGGCAAAGAGCACGGACTCTACGCAGAGCAGACCGAAACAAGCTCGCGTTTGTATTCATTCTGCAAGGCACATGAGGAGCAAGAGTTCTGCGCGGGGAGGACACCGAGGCATCGGGCAAGCAAGCGGTCCGAGGTGTGTTGATGATGTGATGATAACGGCAAAGTGAAGTAAAGTAAGCGAAATTGCAGCTGCCATGGTTTGCTGGCCACGCAAAGAAGAAGAAGAAGAAGAAGAAGAAGGAGAAGGAAAAAAAAAAGTCCATCAACATTCATTCAAGGCGGACGGGATGCTCTTTGTCTGGCTGCCGAACCGCTGGATACTTTCGCACACGTTTTAGTACTCCTCAGCGTATGAGGACGCCGAGACGGGTGCCGCCTCGGAAGAAAGGTCACGGTCATGAGCAGCTTCGTCATCGACGACGCCACCCTCCTTGGACTCCGCAGCGTCGAGCGCCTCGTGCGGTGCCTCGGCCCCAAACTCGTCCTCGTCAACGCTGGCCAATACAGCCTCGGCCGCGGCCTGAGCCGCAGCGCCATCCGGATCATCCTCCGTGGCGTAGAGCACAGTAAGTACCTGGAGCACAGTGTCGCGATCCGGCCCCTGGTACGCTTGCAAAAGAACCTCCACCTCGCGAAGCTTGTGAAAGTAAAAGTCGCGCTCCTTCTCGGCGCTCTCCAGATTCATTTGCAGGGTCGCACTCGAGGCACGGAGATCCTTGACCTGCTGCTCGAGCTCGTCAATCTTCTCAGCCTCCTTTGAGTCTTCCGCCCGGCGGACCGGCGATCGCGCAGCCGAAGATGTAGACGAGCTTCCGAGCGAACGGTTCGGCCGCGTAAGGTTCTCCTTCTCCTTCTCCTTGGGCTTGAGGGCGGCTGAGCCCACAGTCTTGGTGGGTCGAGGTGCAGGCCTCGACGCAGGCTTGCGCGCGGCCGGCTTGGCGACGCTCTGCGCGGGCTTGTACAAACTGACGCCCTTGCCAAGATTTCGCCTCGTGATCGCGTCATAGTCCTCGGAAACGTTGGCCTCATGGTCCAGGAATACCGAACGCACCCACTGCAGATGTTCGAGGTTGTCTTGGTACTTGGCACGGATGAGACGATCCACGGGGATGTGACGTGTAATGCCCACCTTGTCAAAGACGGCCTGCATGACCTTGTAGTTGGCCACGAACTCGTGGTCGCTGCGCGCGCCCCAGTTCACCTTTTTCATGGGCACCGTGCCGGGAAAGAGGGCGTCCATTACCTGGCAAACGACGGCGCCATTTGCCGTCTCTTCGACCTTGCCCAAGTTCAACTGGCACAGCCCATTGAGCCATTCAAGGATTTCGCGACGTCCCACAAAGTACGCCTCGTTCATCATGCCCACCGCGCGGTCGGTCGCCATCTTGCTTTTCCTGAGCAAACTCGTACGGCCTCCGACCCTCTCGCTTCCCCAGTCCCTTTTCTGTGTCGTATCGTCAGTCCTCAACGTCCCCGTCCCTGCCAAACACGGCCTGCACAGTAAGTAGAGCGCAGGCTCGCCATGCTTGCTTCTCCCTCCCGAGCCGCGAGCAGCGGTCCCGGCCTGGACCAGCTGGCGCGCTCGCCAAGGAAACCGACCGAGCGCCTTCGCCGCCGTCGCGCCCGCGTCTGCGGGCCCCGCCCCGACGTACCTCGAGCTGTCTGCCCTCTTTGCCTGCGCGCCGAGCGACGTGGCTGCTTGCGGGTCTGCCGCGCCGTGCTCGGCCGGCGTTGGGCCTCGACCGTTATACCTGGAGACAGCCGGCAGCACTGTATAGTGGAGAGAGGCACGTCCACTGCAGGTTGTGGACAAGGAAAGCGTGGCCTCCGTCTGTTTGGGCTGGCCGGCTGGCTAGCTGGCTGGCTAGTTAGCTGGGCTTCCTTCCTAAGCACGAAGGGAGTTCGCAAAAGACTCGCCTGATTTGTACGTTGTGGCGGGTGGCCGATAAAGGAATCAGGATGACTACGTGCAAGTGTCGTCTGTGGACTAGGTTTGTGGAAACTGGAGTTCGGACTGGCAGAAGGAGGGACGGGGAAAGTCACGGTACGGTGACCATGACACAATGACATGCCAAGGCATGTCAAGTCATGACGTGACAGAACAACTTGCAGGGCGCCATATCTAAGTAAATTATATTGAGTTGCGGCAGCTCTTACTTAAGGGCTAGATGGACTTGGCACAAGCGAGGGTCTCTTTGGAAATACGTCAAGAGATAGCCTGGGATTGAGTTGGCACAAGAGAGGGAGGGTCTTCCTGAAAGCTCCCAGCTGTTCGTAAGAGAGTCTCAAAGAGCAAGAACTTCACAAGCCCCCAAAAAGCTAGCCTAGTCAGACTTCGAAGTGGTGAAAATCGAAAGTGAAAGATTTCTACCACGCAAAGAAAAAGGTCTTGCCTGTAGTCAACAGAGACTTGAGCTGATAGAAGATGGCCATCGGAAGCACGATTCCAAACATCTTGAACTGATACACGAGCACGCCCAAGAGCGTCTTGCGGTTGCGCTTGTGCGCGTAGCAATTCTTGTACTCCTTGAGAATGTCTTGGCGCGCGAGATCAAGGTCTGCGCCATAGCCGAGAAGTCGGTAGTGCGCTCCAACCGTAGGCGTCGTGTACACGAGCCAGAGCAGCCATGGGGCCTTGAAGAGCAGACGCAGGAACCGCGGCGTGGCCCCAATCATTTCCGCGAGCTCGTCGAGATATGGGCGGATTGAAACCTGCACCGTGTGACGCGGCGCCTTGTAGTACCACTTGTTGTTGAAATCGAGCTTGGCAGCGATGTCCTGCTTCATGGCCTCACGAGACGGCATCTTCAGGGCTCCAGACAGGTATCGTGCTGCCACGCGCGCCTGCACGTCGGCAATCATCGCCATTGCGCCAACAGGCTGCGCAACACCGATAAATGCAATGTTGTCTACAACGCGCGCTCCTACTGGGATCATATGCTTGTAAAGCTTGAGCTCGTTGGACTCGTTCACCTCGAGAATGTCAGAGGAAACAAAGGGAAAGGTGATCTTGTACCCTGTGCAAAAGACAACTGCATCCGCCTCCATGGACGTTCCGTCCGTAAAGTGCACCGTGCTGCCCTCGAAGCGCTCGACACCCCGGCGTCCTTCGATTTTGCCCTCCTCAACTTGCTTGTAAAAGTTATTTTCGAGGCTGTTGAGCGTCAGCGTCGGGTGGCTTTCGTTGAAGCGATATGTCGGCCCAAGCCCGACCTTGTCCAACATCTGCCGCGCCGGCTCGAGTTGGGCTTCGACGAGGGACGCGGAGACTTCTTGCGGAAGACGGCCAATGATGTTTTCGTCCAGCCGCGACGTCACGTCAGCGTCTTCGTTGAAGAAGGGGTTCGGTACGATCCAGGCACCATGCCGTGCCACAAGGACTGTCCGTGTCGCGACCTTGCTGATTTCCGTGGTGATGTCGCTGCCACTGTTGCCAATGCCTACCACAACGCACCTCTTGCCTTCAAACTTCCGATTGTCCTTGTATCCGTGCGAGTGCATCACGAGGCCGGGGAACTCGTCGATGCCCTTGAAGTCGATCGTGTGAGGGATCGAGTGGTGCCCGGAGCACACCACGACACCGTCAAAAGTACCCGATTTACGAGACCCTCCTCCCTCCGCATCCTCCGTCTCGACACGCCAGCTCCAGTTCGACTTGTCGCCGCGAGCCTCGACCGGTTCCACGTGCGTGACGCGCGTGTTGAATTCAATACATTTACGAAGACCAAATTTGTCCGCGTAAAGGTTAAAGTAGCGCATCATGTCTTCGTGACCCATGGCGATTGGGAAGCCCTCGGGGATGGGGAAGTCGCCGAAAGAGTTGGCTGCGCGGACCGTATTGATCCGTGTCGACCGATACACGGTCGACAGTGTCTCCTCTTCGGTGAAGCGCCAGATGCCGCCAATGTCGCCGCTCACCTCAAAGGCAGTGACATCCATGCCGGCCTCGAGCATTTCCTTGATAGCCTTGAGGCCGCACATGCCGGCACCGATGACCGCCACATGTTTCTTCTGCTTCTCGGGCTGCTGCGCAGACATTTTCTTCCGCCACCGACGACCAACTCCTTCGAGACCCTCCTCCTCCTCCTTCTCTTTCCTCCCCTACCCTATGCTCGAGTTTTCTCCTTTCGCCTCTCCTTGGCAAATTCGCTCTTGCGTGTGCGTCCTGGATTCTTCGATGCGGGTCTGCGAGCCGCCTTTGACGAGATCCTGGCAGTGCTGCTGCTGCTGCCTGTTGCCTGCTGCACTACTACCCCCTCAACTCCGTCCAGTCCGGAAGTCCGTGTCGGACCTGGACGGGAAAAGTCTCTCAGCGATCTCAACGAGTCCCCCCGTTCTCGCACGAGACACTCATTACTACTACCTCTGCTTGGTGGCATGCTAGAAGAAGTCAAGGCTACAGTACAGGGACACTAGTCCTTCATCGTCGTCGCCAGCGAGCGACGCGAATTGGGCATCAGTCATTGCGGGCCTTGGCGCCATGAGAGCCGACATTCTTGCGGTCGCCTTCGCCTGTCACATCGCAAATCGTGTTTGCACCTCTCCGTGCAAGGCAGCTGAGCACAACGCAAGGCTGTTCGCGACAACGATGCCGTGAAGACGTGCTTGGTGGCTTGGGAAGCACACGGCGATTGATATTAATTTGATTCCCTGTGACTGACACGACCAGGGCAACGCGAGGCCACCATCCTGGACCAAGGAAGCGCGGCAAAGCGCCGAGACAGAGCGCCGCATGGGGGAGGGGCTCGTACAGCTTGCCCGGGAAACGCAGGTCAAGTAGTAGTGATCACAGGCAACGCGGTCGGCGAGGACGCACGCACGCGGAGCACGCAAGATGAGCGAGCGGGAACATGGTCACCACCATCAACATGAACACGACTCTGGACACGGGCACAGCCACGAGCACGGCGGACACCAAGGAGGCGAGGACCTCGCCAAGGCGCAGGCAGCTGAGGAAGAGCAAGCGCATTTCGATGAGGTGCTGCACGCCTTTCTGACGTACGAGACGGACATCGTCGATGCTCTCTCTCGCAGGGAACGCAATCTTCGACGAGTCCCGGGGCTCATCTCGCTCCTCCCGGGCGGCGAAGAAGTCCAGCAGAAAAAGTTTGAGGCGCTCCGCGAGGCGGCACGCAAGAACCAAAACTTTTTCAATGAAATCGTTAAGAACAGCTCCAACAATCGCTCTCCTTCGCGTGTGCCTGATCCTGGAGCTCAGGTCCGGAACCTTGGCAAGGTTCGCAGCACCTTGGCGCAATGTGCGCGCGAATGGTCCGAAGAGGGATCCGAGGAGCGCGAAAAGTCCTTTGCGCCGCTGCTCAATTGGCTCGAAAAGTACCTCGATCCAGGCCCTGACGGCGACAAGCGAGTACTCGTTCCTGGTGCGGGCCTTGGTCGTCTGCTCACCGAAATCGTCGGACGCGGCTACAGCTGCGAAGGCAATGAATTCTCTTATCAAATGCTTGTCACCAGTGATTACATCATGAACGTTATGCACAGCTCTGCGCCCACTCACCAGCTCGAAATTCACCCATGTAAGTTCTCTTTCGCCTCCATGCTTGAGTGAGCAATGATGCTCTTGGCAACTCGCGAAGCTGGTAGGCTTCAGAGGTATCTTTGGCGACGAAAGGCCGTACTGACTTACTTCGTCATTGTTCTTCTTCGTTACACCTTTTCTTTTCTTTTCTTTTCTTTTGAAATATCAGGGATTCACAATCCGTCGAATGTCGCGAGCGCATCGGACGCTTCTCGTGCGGTGCGAATTCCTGATGCATCCGCTACGGAGATTCTCGAGCGGCGCAAGGACAACAAGGCAACGATGAGCATGTGCGCTGGTGAGTTCCTCCTCGTGTACGGCAAGGACGAGGCAAAGTGGGACGCAGTGGTGACTTGCTTTTTCATCGACACGGCGCCCAATATTCTGGACTACTTGCAAGTCATTTACCGTAGTCTCAAACCAGGAGGAATATGGATCAATGGCGGTCCTCTCCTTTGGCACTGGCAGTCGAGCGAACCACGCGCTACACGGGACGATACGGCCGGTGGCCGCGATCCGCGCTATGATTCCTCCATTGAGCTTTCTTGGGAAGAGGTCAAGGGTCTCGCGACAAGTGTCGGCTTTGAGTTCAAAGAAGAGGCATGGCAAGAGGTTGGCTACAACACAAACGCGACATGCATGCTTCGCTCCGTGTACCGAACTGTTCAGTCTGTAGCTGTCAAGAAGGCCTGACATGTGTACTTCATATCTCCCGTAGAGGAGAGAGACACAAGTACACAAAATTGGCCAATGAAGAGCGTAGCAAGATAACAAGATGATCTGATCTTCACATGGTAGGCAATGATACGTAGAGCAGGAACGCCATGAATTCACGCAACCTCTTCGAACTTGCTTCGTTCCTTTTCGTCTTCTTACTGCGCATCAACTCGATGCATGCGCGTATGAGTTGCAGCAGCATTCTTGTCTTGTTCATCATCACATGTTATCAGAAAAAGTACTACACACGAATCTTATATCAGTATCATGATTCGGTCTTTCGCCGTTTCGCCTCGTGTTTCTCATCGTCGTCGGCATCGCTAGGAGTTGCGCGCCCTTGGTTTTCGTCGTGGTCCGCATCTGCATCCTCGTCTTCCATGTCGTCCCCGCCCTTATTGCTGCCTGGGCTGCGCGAGGCCTCGGAAGCCGAGCCGTACTCTTCCTCGTGCTCTGCAGTTGGCGAAAAGAGAAAGTTGGCAAGTTTGCTGGCAACTTCGTCCAAGTCCAGCAGCGTAAAGACGACCAGAAAAGCGACCACGTCGTCTGTGTCCTCGAGGTGTGCTCCTGCCGCACGGAACCACTCAATAAGCAAACCGGGCGATTGCAACTCAAGCTCGCAGGCATGTTTCTTGTCCTCGCATTGACCGCAGTGCATTTGTTCAAAAGAGTCAAATTCGGCCTCCTCGAATCCATGCGTCTCGCACGCCCACTTTGTTTTTAGACGCAAAATTTCCGTCACGGGGTCCACGTCTGAGAAAATGGCAATACGAAAGCTTGCCTCGCGCGTGGCGCAATTCTGCCGAAAGACCGCGCGCAGTGTGCCACGGTGAGGTCCCAAGCCGGTGACCTCGAAGTCATGGTAGTCCTCGGAACCGCATTGCTCCGCAACACGTTTACGCACGCGCAGGTCGCGAAGGGCCCAAGGTCGCAAGCCCGCGTCAAAGACCGTGCCGCCAAAGCAGTCCTCTTCGATGCGCTGCCGTAGCGCGCGGTTAGCGCGCTCAAGCTTGCAGGCCTCGGCGACAGCGTCCAACCACTCGTCCTCGTCCCGCTCGACTCCTGCTTCTTCGCCTTGGCGCAAAAGCCGCGCTACCAGCTTTTGGACGCCGACGCGCGCGGCATCTCCCACGCTCGTCATTGGGCCTGCAGACTGGCTGCACTCGCTCTCGCTCCCGCTCTCGCTCCCGCTGCTGCTCTCGCAGACGCTCATGGTCTCGGTCGCCGTCACCGCCTACGGGATTGGGTTCTGTCTGGCGTCCACGAGCGACTGGCCCAGTGGCATGTGGTACTCTGCACCGCGAGGCAGCAGCAGCCTTTAGCTGCGCAGCGCGCCATTGCAGAGAACGACGGAGGCAGGCTGGCCAGGTCGACGGAGGACGCTGCCGGTCGGGATCCCAGACGCTACCGCAAGATTAGATATCTTGGTGTTTGCTCGCGAGGTCAATGGAGACGCAGGAATGGGTGGGCTCAGGAATAGTGCCGTTGAGAGCGCTCGCCCCCGGGGCCCGGACAACTGCAGTACGACCAGACAAACAGTCCTGGCCAAGCCCAGGGCAAGGGCCAGCAAATATTATCTAACCTTTACGTCCAAATCTAAAGCGCCCGCGCGGACAGACGCAAACGCAAGACAGGAAGCCAGCCAGCCAGCCAGCCAGCCAGCCAGCCAGTCAGCCAGTCAGCCAGACGCTGCTTGCGAAGGCGAACAGCATGCTGCATCTCCTCTTCAAGCTTGTTGAAACCAAGCTTGAAGAGCGCGTCTTGAACGACAAGTTGAAATTAACTGTCGAAATCCACCCTCGTCAGGACCAGGAGAAGGCCCATACGGCTTGGCTGCGCGACGTGAAGACGCCTCAAGGAGCCGCGCTACAGTGCAAATATTCACTCGCTGCATTTGATGCCAAGGCTCCATTCTATGCGCTTCTGACGGTGCAAGATGAGACGGGGAAAAATCGAGTCGCAAGCGCCTCCCTCGACCTCGGTCCTTTGCGAAACGATCACACTGCAGGCCTTGCCGACGCTCAAGTATCGCTGCGCACACCCAAAGGAGCCAAAGCCTTTATTCTGCAAGTGAGTGTGTCGTATGACGGCTCCCATGATGACGACCAGATCTCTGACAATTCAAGCGAAGCTGGAGAGGATGATGTGAGGGCGGGTGATGATCCAAACGCCACTGATGACTCTAGTGAGGCCGAGGAAGATGACGTTCCAGCCGATGAAACGGGAAAAGACTTAAACGCCGACGAAAAAGACGCCAGTGCTTTGTTTACTGATGACTCCAGCGAGGCTGACGAAGACGACGTCCGTCCTGGTGATGACGTCTACGGTACAGACGACTCGAGCGAAGCTAGTGAGGATGACGTTTTAGAAGAGGTGCCAGAGGCAGAGAGTCCAAAGGCTGCTGGAGCAAAGCAAAACCCACGACAAAAGGAAAAGTACCACTCGGAAAACGACTCGGAGGAGAGCGAAGATGACATCGACGATGATGACGACATTGCGAGCGACGATAGACAAAGCGAAAGCTACGGATCTGCGTCTTTTGCAGATGCGGAAAGCGAGCTCAAGATGCCTCTTGTTCCCACCGTCGACACTTGCAAAGAGTCTCTTCCTTTGCAGAGCGGACACCTTTCTCAAACATCGGGGGCTTGGGAAGCACTCTATCGAGTGGATCGTTTTGAAACCGCCCCCGGGCAGGCTAAACCCAAGGTCAACCCCGTTCCGCCTCGCAGACCCAAAGCTCCAAAGGCAAGCTTGCCTGCGACGCCTATCTCCAACAAGGATCGTGCTCGCCGACGAAAGAGTCAGGAAGAGACTTCCGCGTTTTTGAAGCGGATGGACCAGCGAGCAGAGCAGAAGCGCCATGCCGCAAAAGATTTGCAAGCTCGTCTAGACTACGAAGCGACTCTTCGCAAAAAGGTTTGTCCCCAATGTGGTCGCACCCAGTCTTTCGAGCAAGTCAAGAAGCGCCAGAAAAAGTGTATCGAGTGCAAGGTGCTCTTCCGCTACTCGGTTCGATGGGACCAAGTAAAGGATGACTTTATGGATCGCAACACCGTGGCGCCGAAACGACCCGAAGCGGATCAAATATCTCGGCGTCAAAGACCATCTCGCGCTAACAAAGACTTTCTTGCTCGTATGGACAAGGCCGCAGAGAGGCGGCGGCAGCGAAACATGCAGCAACAAAAGTCCACCAATCAAGAAAAGTCAACTAGTCAAGAAAAGTCGCATGAGCATTTTGCACAAGACAAGAGAAAGCCTGCAGCAAAAGAGCCCACGCGACCGCGACTTCCAGGTAAAAGAATCTCTAATGAGCCACCTTTTGACCGCGATCTTTGGACCGCCGAGCAAATTGTTATTGCCCATCTTTTCGGGCCCTGCGAGTCTTGTCATCTGGATGAGCGCTGTGAATAATATTTTTTCTCGGCTTGCTCGTGTTTCCAGCTATAATGAGCACAAACGTCAAGCGCACCCACTGCTCTGCCGCTGCTGACTGGTCAAAGAAACGAACTGCATATTTTGGAAGAGGACAATTTTTACAATGTTTTATATTACATTATTATTTGCAAGATGTGAGTCAAAACAGCTCTTGATTCCAATTCCGATCCGCACGATTGGTGACAGTCTCAGCGACGTGATGTCCTCTGCCTAGGTTACTTGCCTGGCGACCCCCATGCCCAACTCTCTCCAGGTCACGCCACCTTGAGGGGGAAGTATACATACACCTATGTTCCCGAAACACGAAGACATGGGTGTGCATTTGCTCGCCGGTAGTTTTTGCGGGTCTTCGTCTCTGCTGTTTCCTCGCTCGTCTCCAGAAATTGATTCCGCGAAGCCCGTCCGCGCGAAGTACCCGAGGATGGTTGAAGGGCTCGAAAGAGAGGACGAAGCGACGCGCCAAGGCGTCGCCGTCGCAATGCAGCCGCAGCCAGTCAAGGGTACCAGGAAGGTGCCGCTGCTCGTAGCAATCACCGTGGCGTACCCGTACGTCGTGCTTCTGGGCGCCCTCGCCGTCGCCGCCACCGCCACCGCACTCTCGTTGTCGTACTTTGACCTCTCGAATCCGCTCGTGGGTCTGCGTATCCGCGACGATGTAACAGCAGAAAGGGCTGATGCGTGGTACGAGTCTCTGTTTGTCTTGCGGCCAGAGAGCGGCGACGCCAACAACGTCCGCCAGATGCAGCAGTCTGTCGAATACAACTCCCTCACGATCTTGTACATGGCACCAGGCGCAGCCGCGCAAGAGCACCCCTCCGGTAACGTCTTTACTGTCGAGAACATACAGAAAATGGCGGCTTTGGAGGATACTCTTTTGCAGGTTCCCGACTACGGAGCGTATTGCCAGGTCGACGTGGACAATGGTGACTGTGCGACAGTGCTTAGTCCTGTCCAGTACTTGCGAAACGCCACCACGCAAGAAGAGATTGACCAAGGCCTTCTCGCAATGTGGGCAGACCGCGAGGCAGACAAAGACGCCACGTTGTTCCACTTTTGTAAAGACTTTGACAACCTTACTCACCTTGATTGTCCCATGACTCGCAGTAAAATTCGATTCGGTCTGCCGCTTCAAGGCTTTCTCAACGCAGATGACCGCACAGAAGAGCAAGGCTCATTGCTCGAGGAGTGGTTCTGGGATCGTAATGGAGTCGATGAGTCGGGTTCCATGTTTGGTTTGCTCTCGAAGGCAAGACAAGGCTACCTCGACGACCCCGTTGGTGCGCTCGTCATAACGTTTGATCAACAGAATGCATTCGACAGAGAGACCATCGTGATTCTGGGCAGCGATGCTCTCTTTGTCGGATATTCCGTGGTGGCTGTGGTCGTGGTCATGTCATTCCACATGAATTCGCTCTTCTTGGGAGTCTTTGGTACCATCCAAGTGCTACTCAGCTTCCCCACGTGCTTCTTCATCTACCGGGTCATCTTCGGCATCGAGCTTTTTGGAGGGCTTTCCATCATTTCCATATACCTACTTTTAGGCATCGCCACAGACGATATTTTCCTCTGCGCAGACGCACTTCGTCAGGCTAAGTCCATGCTGCATGGACCAGGCTGGACGCTCGAGAAACGTGCCGCCTGGGCCTTCCACCGGGCTTTTTATACCATGGCAACAACCACGATAACCACCACGGTCGCTTTTATCATTCTCGCAAGCTCTACAATTCCAGTGATTCGGTACTTTGGCATTTGGACAGCCCTTCTCCTCGTCACAAACTTGGCTCTGGTCTGCACACTCTTTCTGGCTCTCATCGTTATACGAGAGACTCTCTGCTCAAGGTGCTCTTCTCGCTGTGCAAGAGCAGACAAAGAGCATAGCGCGCCCATCGACCACGAAATAGGGATAAAGAACGCCATCAGCGGCGAAGCAGCATCGATGCCGCCCACGCGAGTCGAGTCATTTTTCCGTGATATTTTCGGTGCCAAGCTCATCTTGCGCACATGTGGCCGCGCAATCATCTTTGCTGTTTTTGGAGCATTCTCACTCATCGCGCTTGGTTATGCTACGCAAGTTAGACTCGCATCAAAATCGCTCGTTTTCTGGGCCGATGACCACTACTTTGGTCTCATCATCAATAACAATGGCCCGGAGAGCTTTAAAAAGACCGACGAGAGTTCCTTCATGATCAAGACCGTCTGGGGTCTCGCTGATCCGCCAATCGACCGCGGTGGGACAAAAGAAACCTTGGACATGGACCTTGGTGTTCCCGTATTTGATGATGCATTCGATCTTGCAAGCGAAGACGCCCAAATCTTCCTTCGGGACATGTGCGCAGATACCCTCATCTCGGAACCAGCGTCTCTTTACCTTGAGACAGAATTGCACGAGGAAGATCGGGCCCGGTGCTTCATGCTCGCGTTTGCAAATTGGCGCGAAGCACGCGGTGAAGCTTTTCCAGTACCCAACGCCGAAGTCTCAGACCTCGGCGTGAGCATCGAAGTCGCAGGAGGCATTACCATTCCAGCGCGGGCACAAAACGAGACTCTTGCAGAGCTCTTGGTCGAGTTTCTCCGACGCCCTGAATTCGGCAAAGAGCTCTACCAAGATGTAGGTTTCGAGCGACTTCTTAACGGGAACCTTCGCGTCCGCTTTGCCGTCCAGGAGTTCGCACTGACTGCCACAGACAGCGACTCGTTTGAACGGCGTACACGCGTCACGAATGTCTGGGGTAGTTATATGGATCAAGTGGTCAATGAACAGCCCGACAGTCTCTCTCACGGCGCTTACGCGACTGAATTCAGTTACTTCGTGTGGCAAAAAACGCAATGGCTTTTTCTGGAAAATGTCATCATAAGCATTAGTGCTTCAGTTGCAGCGACGTTGATCATTGCTACCATGGCGTGCAGAAATTGGATACTCGCTACGCTAGCCACCGCTAACGTGCTTCTCGTGGTCCTGGTTGTCCTTGCCTCGGTCGTGTGGTACGGTCTCGAGCTTGGGTCTATTGAGAGCGTCGTTGTTAGTTTGAGTTTTGGCATTTCCATTGACTTTAGTCTGCATTTTGCTGTGGCATATAGCGACGCGTACTTTGACCGGAATCTGTTGTTGCGGAAGGAGCGTGTTGAACATGCGCTGCTGACACTGGGGACATCCATCACTTTTGGCGCCCTGTCCACTTTAATTGCGACCTCCATGCTGCTTCTCGCCACCATCACCTTCTTCAGCATCTTTGCCAAGATCCTTTGTGTTGCAATTGCGACAGCGTATCTGTACGCCATCTTTTTGCTCCCCGCGGCTCTTGCAACTTTTGGCCCAGAAGGCACGAAGGGCTTTGTATGCGTCCCGGGCGCGCTGGCAAAAGAACAAGATTCGCGCGTGGACCATGCACGCTCAGAAAGCATGGAAACGCGCAGCCCTGTCCATGTGCGTAAGTGGGCCGCAGCGTACGCAGTGTTCTCAGTCATTCTGGTGGCAGTCTTTGTTGGCGTCAATGCTGTACGAACCGCTCAAATGAAAGATGAAGACGACAACACTTCCGCGACCACATATGACGACACATACAGCATGCCGACGTTTTCAGATCTCGAGATTGGCGCCTGGACAGAGATGCGTCCAGGCAACTCGTCTGTTTGTGCGCGAGGGACCCCTTTTGCCTTTTTCATCAAGCGCGGTGAGCCAGACGAGCCCATGATCATTGAGTTCGAAGGCGGCGGCGCGTGCTGGAGCACCTCGACCTGTCAGGCTGCCTCGAGTACGTTTGCAGACACGATCGATCTCACACGTGCTGCATTTCAGCGCATTGCGGCCGGTTCTGATGTTCCTTCGGGCTTGGCCGACCCCAATGGTCCATATGCCAACTTTACGCACGTCTACATTCCGTATTGCACTGCTGACCTGCACGCGGGGAACAGCGTAGTCAACTACACGAGCGCCTTGCGCATTCAACATCGAGGCAGTGTCAACGTTGAGCACGTTCTCAAGTACGTTGAAGACGAGGTCCCTGCGCCGCCACGGGCGCTCATCACGGGATGCTCGGCGGGCAGTTACGGGAGCTTTTGGCATGCGCCTCGTATCATCAAGATGTTTGCTGCCATGGGGGCTGGTACGGAAGTGATGCAGATGGGCGACTCGGGCATGGGTGTCATCACGGACGAATTCCTGACCGAGTCCTTTCCGAGCTGGAAAGTCACCGATGGTGGGGCCTTTGACTTTGACATCGTCCCCAGTGGAACTTCGACAGATCCCTTGGACCTCACAAATGTTACCATGGGTGTACTGTATCAATGGGCAGCAGAAGCCTTTCCTGACGCAGTCTTTTCGCAGTATTCATCGGCGTATGACTGGAATCAGGCGTTCTTTCTGCTCGTACAAAAGGTTGGCTCGTCGACTGACCCTGTTGCTGTGGACAAGCTCACATGGAACGCAGAAATGCGCACCATGTATAACTCTATTTCCTCGAGTCGGCCTTCGAACCTCGTCAACATTGTTGGGCCGGGAGATCACCACTGTGTTGTGCCGTTTTCGCGATACTACACGATGGACTCTGGCAATGGTACGCCTTTGTTCCAAATTATCCACGACATGTTCATCAATGGCGCGAGTCCTGTCGAGATTGACTGTCGCGACAACGGCTCATGCGCACAATCTGCGGATTTGCGCGATGAATTCACATTGTTAATCCCAAGTGAGTAGCCTATTTGCGTAGTAAACACCAACGTAACGAAAGAGTCTACGACACGTATTTACAAGTCACGAGTACGGATTGGATCGTTCGCGCATGTCTCACAGGCTAGCTGTTTTCTCACTCGTTGTGACTTGGATATATTTCTGTGAAGCCATCGCTATTTTTTTGGTTTGATGCGCATTGTCGCTCGCTCACGAGAGTCGGAAAATATATTGCTCACATTGTGCAGTCTTTCTGGACTACTTTCTTTGAGGGCACTCAACCTAGTAGCAGCGCTGGACGAGGCGAGTTGCGCGCAAAGCAGATGCAAGAGCCGCTAAATCTCAGTGCAGATGGCTTCTCTCGTTTGGCATCAGGAGCTCCCTCACATCAAGAAACGTACGCTACACCAAAGAAAAGAAAACGTAGCTCAGCAAAATGCCAGCTGGTTCGTTCGCAAGTTCTTGACTTTGTTTGTGCATCATGATGACTGTGTCATACAAGAAGGATTCAAAAGCATTCCACAGAAGCGAGCAAGGTGTTTGCAAAAATTAAAAAATGTATGCATGGCATGCGTATTCGCCTGCGCAGCCATCGCTTCCGCCTTCCTCATCTTTCCAGCCTGGTTGGAAGGACCACTGCTGACTTCGTTTCCGCAATGACTCGAATGGATCGGGCAGAAAAACCTCTTCCTTCCAAAAGAAAAAGAACCGAACCGGAACGGTACGGGAACTAGAAGAGATCGATCGATCGACCATGTGCGGAGTCTCTGGCCGTCATGCAGCTGGAGCTGCAGGTAGCTGACTGGCTGGCTGCTGCAAAATCGTATTGCCACGAGAGAAAAGAGATTGAGAGCTTGTTGTTCGCCACGCTTACCAAGTCTCTATTTATTCTGAAGCGGATTGACGGAGAGAGGTACAGAAGCAGTTATTACTCCTGGCGTTGGCTTGCAATACCCTGCCATGTTGGAGATTGCTATAAATCGTGGCACTGTGACCCTCACAGGGTCCTTTGTTGAACATGCAGTTGCGCGCTTCGAGCAGCAGGTACCGGAACCCGCGCGAAGACTCTATCAGAGCAAACGCGGCGACGATGTCGTACAGCACCATGTTACGCTTTTGACCCCAAGCGAAGTAAAGACGCTCCGTAACGACCCCGAAGTCTTCTCAGCGGCATTCGCTGCGCTGCAAGAGGCCACGACAGGCCCTTTGGTTGCACTGGGGCTTGGCCGCGCTGGAAGACACTCGATGTGCTGGTTTGTGGTTGTGAGTTGCCCTGGTGTACAGCGCGTGCGACGCCAATTTGGCCTCGAAGCCAAGGATTTACACATTACGCTGGGATTTACCTCGCATGATCTGCACGAGGTTGAAAAGGACGCCACGACGGTCATGAAAACACAATGTGAATCGCTTTCGCCCGCAGAAATCGAAACTTTGCTGCGAGAACACGCGAACGAGAATCTCGCCATGTGCGACTTTCTTGTTCGAGAGACAAGCTCGCGACCCGATCTCGAAGCGCTCAGTGTTCGCGCGCTCCTCACCCGAGCAAGGTGCGCTGGAAGACAGAATATGTTTGCCACGGCTGCTGCAGATGCATCTCAGGCCGCAGCGCTGTCTCCCGAAAACGCGCGTGCTCAGCTCACGCTTGGAGACGCTCTTGTCGCTCAGGGGAATGATGCCAAGACTGCCTTCGAGGCGTACGTGCGAGGCGCATGTCTCACAAACATTGCCAAAACACCCCGGCAGCGCGCACTTCGAGGCACATTGTTAACCAGAATGGCGTCAATGCGCGCTCAAGGACTGCCTCTGCCACCTCCGCCGCCCAAGTTTCCCCGCACGCAACATCTTATTGATCTTGGTGCTGCGAGTCGTGACGATCTCTTGTTTCCTGTGCATGAGCGCAGCGTATTTGTGGGAAGCGACGCGGTGATCATTGAAGAAAAAATTGACGGCGCCAATCTCGGACTCTATGTGGACGCTGACTGGCGAATCGTAGCGCAGAACAGGGCTCACTCTGTATGCTCCGAAACAGCCCCTCAGTGGTCAAGTCTTGACCGCTGGATCGAACCCCGCAAGGTCCGTCTTTGCGAAGCGCTCGGGCACCGCTTCGCAGTCTTTGGTGAGTGGATGTTCGCCAAGCACTCGATTCACTACTCACGTCTTCCGGATCACTTTATTGCGTTTGACGTCTACGATCGGTGGATGGACCGCTTTCTCAGCGTCCGTGCTCGCAATTGTGTTTTGGAGAAGGCGGGACTCGTCCCCATTCGCCGGGTCAAGCACGAGAGCTTCTCGAGTGTTTGTACGCTTGAGCAAAACGTGTGCGCGCTCCTCGAGCAGACGCAGTCGGCGTACTATGATGGGCCTGTGGAGGGTCTGGTTATTCGTCGCGATGAGGAGGAGCTGCCGTACGAGGCTGAAACCAAGAACAAGACGGGCAGCTTTTTAGTACGACGTGCCAAAATAGTCCGCGCCTCCTTTTCTCAGGGTATTGGGGATCATTGGACGCGCGCAACACTGGTTCGCAACGGAGTCGTCCCCCAGCTAGTGTCTGCTGCGTCAATGGAAACGCAAAAGTACCCGAGCACACCACATCTTCCCTTTAGTCCATCAGTGCACAGTGACGACTCATTGCTGCCTTCGAGCGAGGGATTCTGTGGGAAGCGCATCATCATCACTGAAAAGCTGGATGGCGGAAACTGCTGTCTTGCGCCAAACAGTCTCGTCTATGCCAGAACGCACGCAAAAGAAGCTACGCACTGGTCCTTTGGCGCCGTTAAGGAACTGTATGGACGCTTGCAGGCTCAATACCCTGACTTGCTTGGAGAATCAAGTCGATACGCTGGTGCGGAGCTGTACGGGGAGTGCATGGCGGCGGTTCATAGCATCGAGTACGATCAATTGAGTTCGCCGTTTTATCTCTTTGCTGTTCGTCTGCGCGGCCTTTGGCTCGCCTGGGACGAAGTAAGAGCACTCGCAGAAGCATTGGAGATCCCAACAGTGCCGGTGGTCTTTGACGGCAAGATGGCAAATGAAGAGCAACTTCAGGCGCTTCTCGAGGCGGAAGCGGCGCTCCCGAGTCGTGTCGCGAGTGATGTGACAGGGGAGGGCTTTGTCGTCCGCGTGGCCGATGCTTTTGCGACGGATGAGAAGACCTTCGAGCAGAGCATCGCCAAGTATGTACGCGCTGGTCATATTCAGACCTCGGCAAATTGGAAGAGTACCTGCTGCAAGGCCAAAATTCAGTATGGCGCAAACTTTGCGGTACGAAAGGCAATCTCCTCGAATGCAGTGCAGCTGTACGTAGACTTGGATGGCGTTCTTGCAGATTTTGACGCAGGCGTAATGCGCGTGTGTGGGCGCCCACCGCAAGCGCTTCCAGTGGCGGCCATGTGGCGCGCCATTCACGGGGATCGTGATTTTTTCGGAACCCTCGAGTGGATGCCAGGTGCACGTGCGCTTTGGCAGGAAACCTTGGCCTCGATGCGACCGACAATTCTCTCTGGTGTGCCCATGTCGGAATCAAGATGGGCGGAACGTCAAAAGGCATCCTGGTGTGCGCGCCAGTTGGGGCCGGATGTGCCGCACATTTTCTGCGCGAGCCGAGAGAAGTCGCGCTACAGTGGGCCCGGGCGCGTTCTCATAGACGACCGGGAACGTGCGCGTAAGCCGTGGGAGGCTGCAGGAGGTACATTTATATTGTACAAAACGCCGCATCAAGTTGCCGTCGAGCTCCGGGACGTCATTGCACGGCAGCAAGCTGCGAGCGAGAATTTAGGCGTCCAAGGCACGGTGACGAGTGGTGCGACTGGCGCAAAGGCCGCAAAGATGTCGACGCTACGAAAGTGCAAGTTCCGGCTCGTTTTACTCGTAGGTCTCCCAGGGAGCGGGAAATCTACATTTGCAAAAGCCTTCTCGGCTCGATATCGGTGCGAGTACATTTCGCAGGACGAGCTTGGATCGCGAAGGGCGTGCGAATCGTGGATTGGTCAAAAGTCGAAGCAGGGCGTCACTGTCGTTCTAGATCGGTGCAATGTAGAAAGAGCCGAGCGCAAGTACTGGATCGAGTTGGCCATGGTGCAGGCAAAACAGGTCGCCATCGTGTACTTTGCGCCTCTGGATGAGCATGGCGTTCTCGCACAACGACTTGTGAGTCGACAGGGACATCCAACAATTCAGACTGCGAACGTGAAGAGTGCGCAGCGCATTATCGACAGCTTTGCCAAGAGGTTGGAGCCTCCAAGCATGACCACGGATCTCGTGGGTCGCATCTTTACCATTTCAGAGTTCAATGATGCAGATGCGGTTCTTGGCGTGCTTGGCGCGCCAAAGTAAGCATCATAGCTTGTTCTGTGTGCGGACCATTTTCCATTTTCGAGTTTTGAAAGTAATCGTCTCTCTAATTCTTCCCTTCTTCGTTTTGCTCGAGCGCCTGAAGAGGCGCAAAGAGTTTTTCAAGATCCTCCTTGGGCAAAACCATAATGAGAAGTTCGCGGAGCACTAGTAGGCGTTCAAGTTCATGTTGCGCGGTGCACTCACGCTTGAATCTATACTTGTCTCCGACAGTTTTAATGGCAAGATTTTTGCGCAAGTCAACGAGAGTTTTGATGGAACCCTTGGCAACGACCCGGGCAGGCGAGGGCTGCCGAAGCATGCGTGGGGTCATGAGTTTGCTGAGATTTGTCCCATATTGACAGGAGAACCAGGTTTCCCAGCCGCAGTCCTCAGCCTGTGACAGGGTAACTATGATGGCAATCTTTGCTCTGCCCGTGAGGCTGCTTCCGAGAGCGCACATTCCAACGCTGTTGAGAAGGCCTTGCGGCTTGTAGGGCTTGCTCCCGGTTTTGTGCGCCTGCGTCGCAGTGACGACCTCGGTGCCGAGGAGATGGAGCTCAAAGTTGATTAGCGAGGCTTGGGCGTCTGTGCTGACGTTGTCCGGATTATTCATGATTTCAATCATTGCGTCATATCCACTCATTCGCTTGACGCCAATCTTGGAAGGACGTTCGGCGCCGGCCAAATCGATCAAATTGAGCGCTGTCTCAATGAGGCAGCCCGACTCCGTGTCAATGCGGGAGACACGGAGAAGAATGGATGCGTGTCCGCGCGAGGATCCCTGATGACCCCCCTTGGACTGATTCATTTTGGTCGAGCGAGTATGCCTATTTTTTCGAATGACAGCAAGTACGTCGAGGACTTGGGATGGTTCCTGCAAGATGACCTGCTTGAGACCGAGGGGCTCGCCAGTCTGCAAAGAGGCAACAATAGGTTTGTTGTCGGCGAGAAGGTCCCCGCCCGTCATGAGATAGAACTCGGCCGCGCTGATGGAGAGCACAAAGGGCTGCTCGGAGGACTTGAGACGGTTCCAGACGTCGTATACGGCACGCGGGAAACAGCCCCAATCCTCGTCGATGCCACCACTTGCCGGTGCTGCTCGGCTCAACGACGCGTCCGGACCGAGCATTGTATGCGTTTTTCCCGTTCCAGTCTGACCATATGCAAAAACGAGAGCATCTTGGGCTTTTCCAGGAGGGGCGAGAATCGTGTCGACGAGATCCTTCATGATCGTATCATACGTTTCTTGTTGGGAAGCTTCGGGTGGGATGACTTTGCGGGGAAAATCGTATCGCTGTGGATCTCTGAGCTCGCGACCAAGACTATCGTGGGACCCACGCCAGCCGACAAGAACGCTCGCATCATCCCAGCCTCGAAGCTGCTTTGCAGAGGCGGGAACGGTCGCGCCTCCTGCATGGCCGCCTTCCGTCGCCCTTGGTCGGATACGCACGTATGAGTTTGCTTTATAGAGCGCCGCCCTCTTTTTCTTCTTCTTTGCAGTCGATGTCGCTGTCGTCATCGTCGTCGTCGACGTCGTCGTTGCAGTTTGTTCCGCGCTCGCAGTCTTCCTGTTCACATTCGTCGTTTGGCGTATATATACGTTCGGTCAGGCCTAGGCCTAGGCCTAGGCCAAGGCCTAGTCGCCCGCCCTCAAGGTAGGTAGGTGCCTAGCCGAGCAACGAGCTTTGGTCTCTCGCTTGATATTGAGAACCTTGACGCTAGCGCGTCAGGCGGCGCGGCAATGCTCTTGGGGCTCTGCTGCTCGCGCTCCCTCCGAGCGGCGCGAAACGCTGGGCAAAGGCTCGTTGTGACACCGGCTCTGGGCGACCAAGCTTGGCAAAGGTCGGGTGTCAAGTGGTCACCATGGGTGGCTGTCTCGACAAGGCTGGCGACGAGGCCGACGCCAGCGGCGTGCCGTGGTTTGGCTTCATCTGGCAAAAAGACGGAAGCAGGAAATTCTCTGTCCCAAGCTTCACTGTTACGAGCATCCACGAAGAGTGAGTTTGATGCGCAGGCGTCGAAGATAAAGCATAGAACAAGGAGAAAAAGGAGCCGAGCCAGCCGAGCTCAAGCTTTGGCGTCTTTGAAGCACGACCAGCCAAGTACTCCATCATCACAGACACAGGCAAAGGCTTCGATGAGAGGCGCTGGCAATAACAACACGGTCTCCACCGATCGAACGGCTTCATTTGCAACTATGGAAAGAAGAACCGAAGCTACCGGGAGTGGAACAGTAACTTCGAAAGCTTCACGAAAGCAAGTCGCTGCACCACCTTCCCACGCACTTCGAAAAAATCCTCCTGAGTCCGATGTGAGAACAGACTCGCGCTCAGAATTGGAGCGTTCTGGGAAAGAAAAAGCTGTGCGGATGGAAGAGGACTCGAAAGCAAGCGAATCTTGCAAGAGCCCTGCCGGTTCACAAGCTCTTTCCCCGTATCGCCTCATTGTGATGGTGGGTCTGCCAGGCAGTGGTAAATCGACCTTTGCAAAGTCTTTTGCTTTGCGATTTCGATGTACGTATGTCTCGCAAGATAAGCTAGGCTCACGCAGAAAATGCGAGACTCTAGTTGAAAAGACGGCTGCGACAAATCCTGACACCAGCATCCTTGTGGACCGGTGTAACGTGCGGCTTGAAGAGCGTCGTAATTGGATAACTCGCTCCAAAGCAGAACCCGAGCAAATCGCCATTGTGTATTTCGCCCCGCCGCCCGCAGAGGATGGACCTGTGTTGGCGAAGCGTCTCTTGAACCGAGTGGACCACCCAACCATTTCCACCAAAAGCCAGCGAGAGGCGCAAAAGATCATTGATCAATTTATGAAGATGCTCAAGGTGCCTGACGCTGTGAAAGAAGGCGTGGGCCGCGTCTTTCGTATCGACAACCTTTCCGAGGTTCCTCAAGTCCTCGATGCTCTTGCGCCTCCTCCGTCTTGACTTTTAAGACACCCCATCCACATCCTAAGCTTATTATGAAAGTTAGTGGCTCTCTGGTCTTGCCCCTGCTTTGGCACAGCGTCGAACTTGAAATGTCCATTCCCTGGCCTTCTCATTCCTTGTGCGCTTTTCGCACGAATTGCAACCGCATCCTGGGCGTTGTGGTGAGGCGGAGCGTCACATCGTGTGAGCGAGCAAGGACAAGAAAGTCTGGCAGAAAGACAAACCAGCTAGGGAGGGAGGGACCTTGCGCGTAGACGCGAGGCCGGTGGCGGGAGCGGCGAGGAGGCGCGATGTTGGCAAGGCAGTCGGGGCGGCGCGTGGCGTGCCTGCGTCGCGCGCGGCCCGCTGGGTCGGCGGCGCTCTCATGGTGGTCACCATTTAGGGGCTCGAGCGAGCCTGAGGTGAAGCGACACAGCGAGCACCGTGTGGTCCCGTTTCCAAAGGACGTCATTTACAACGTGGTTGCGGACGTGCCACGATACAAGGAGTTTGTGCCTTACACCGTTGAGTCCAAAGTTCTGGAGAAGCTTTCTGAGCACGAGAGCGTTGCGGAGCTCCAGGTGGGCTTTATGGCGCTGAGCGAAAGATACAAGAGCCGTGTGACCTTGGATCCGGAACAAGGCCGCGTTTCGGCACAGGCCGAGGGCTCGAGCGTGTTCAAGGTGCTCACAAATAAGTGGCTCATCCAGGATCGGCCCATGGACCCGCAGACCTCTTCGCTCGAGTTTGAGATTGAATTCCAATTCAAGCACAGCCTGTATAACAGCGTGGCCGACATGTTTTTTAAGAAGGTGACGGAAGCGATGGTCGATGCCTTTTTGGCGCGGTGCGAGGCAGTGCGCGACGGCAAGGCGGAGGCGCACGCGTATTTTCGACGCATTGCCCCCCCTCGCCGGGGTCTTTTTCGCGGTACAGGAATTGCCGCGCAGGGCCGCTTGCTTGGGGAGTTGACCACGCTTTCGCACTTTGATCTGAAGGAGCTGGAGCGCATCAAGACCCGATACGACTCTGCCACAAGTGGCTCGAGGACGGGGGAGCTTGACGAGCGCACTTTTACCCGATTCTTCCACCAGCTGTTTGAGTCGCAGGGTTACAAGGCCGAGGACCTCGACCGCTCCGCAAAACTCATTTTTAACGCCCTTGACGTGAACAATGATGGTGCTCTGAATTTCCGCGAGTTCGTCGCGGGTCTTTCCACGGTGATCAAGGGTAACAACGAGGAACGCGCACGATTTTGGTTACGTTGTTTCGACCACAATGCAGACGGTCGTGTCGACCGTCGGCAGCTGTACAACATGGTGTACGCGAGCATTGAGGTGCGTAATGCGCTAATGCAGGTGGGCATTTCGAGCAAGCCACAGCCGCACGAACAAGGCTACTTTGAAATTGACCAAGACCTCGACTCGCTCGCGCGTGAGGCCGTTGACCGTTGCTTTGCTGCGCTCCCGCCCGAAAAGGATAGCGTCAGCTTGCAGTCGGTCCTCTCACAGAAGCTCTTTTGATTCACTGTTCTGTGCTCCATCTTGAAAGGGCGCACAACGTTTGCTTGTATTGCATTAGAAAAGCCCTCTGGATCTGCGCGACTGCTTCTAATTTAACCAGAAAAATGATTCTGTAGATTTTTCGTTATCTGCACGCGATGGCTGCCAAACACGATGGAAGAGATCGGACCTTTGCACAAAGTGGGGAACTTTGGGGAACTTTGAGCGGGTTCTCATAATAAGTAGCCGAGCAGACAGATCCTGCCAATCAAAGTTTGCGTCTGATCAGAGGTTGACAAAGCGACAGTGCTAGACAGTGGTGGCAGACAACACTTTTGGTCTCCGCGTGCTAGGCCTAGGTCATGATCGAGGAGACTGAGACTGACCGCCATGCTTATTCATTCTTGTCGCAGCCAATATAAGCAAGTGGATGGAACATTTGGAACTAAATTTCCACGGGAATCTTCTCCACGGGAATCTTTTGTTGCTAGGGAATCGCACGGGAATCCGAGGGAAATATTGGAGAGAGCTAACTGAGCTACAACAGATGGAGACGGCGGCGGCAAAGCTCAATCGTACGCAAAGCGCGAAAGAGGCAAGCCAAGCTTGACAGGGCTCTCCGCGCGGTGGCCTACAAATTAAAAAAAAAGAAGAAGAAAACCACGTATTTTCACGCTGAAGCGACCACGCCACAATCGTCCGAAGCGGGAAGCACTACAAGCAAGCATCCGACGACGTTTCCCCCCACGTCTGATGATGTTTATGCTTAAGGAGGGACAAGCTGCTGAGATTTCTCATGGTTGCATGACTGCCATGAGCGAGACAGCTGGTGTCGTCCAACAAAAAGCGACGGAGTACCCTTGGACGGCAGCCTTTATTCTTGGCGTCATGACTTTCTATGCTTCAGAGCCGCTTGCTTTGAGCGCACTTTCTATGACTGGATTTTCCAAAGGCGGTATCGTATCTTCCACGATTGCATCAAAGTGGCAAAGCACGCTGGGCCCAAGCCTGGCTTTTAGCGCTCTGCAAAGTGCGGGCGCAAAGGGCTCGATTCTTCAGCTTAGCCCTGTCCTTTATCTGGTTACCCTTTCTTTGGGATGCGCCTCTGAGCTCGCTTCCAATCTTTCTCATCAACCAGAGGCGTGATTTCGGGATTTACAGACGGCCCACTGGCTGGCCACATCAAGTCAGCCAGGTCAAAGCGGCCAGTGAATGAAAGATGCATTCTACTCGGCGATCAAGATGCTGTAGGAAAGAAGCTAAAGACCTCGGGTATATTGCAATCGAAATTCGGAGGCGAAAGAATGCATATGCCTTGACCATTTGTTTGTTGCCCCTTGGGCTTGCTTGTGATGGGGTTTGACCCGAACGAAGAAAAAGACGCTCCGCCGACGAAACTTGTGTGTGTGTGTGTGGAGAGGGGGATTAAAAGAGTTGCAAGATTTCTCATGAATATTATAGAAGCTTCGCACACGATTGAACGGGTCAAGTTCACAGTTTGTCTGTTCTCGACCTGGACTGTACAGCTTGGCGCGAGCTTCGCGTAGTATGTACACAATGTCTATCTATCTGGTGTTCATTGATCGGTAGTTCGGCGCGGGCCGGTGTGCGTCGAGACTCGTCAAGGCACGGGTGATGTGTATATGTAACGTAAAAGGTATTCACCAAAACTCTTCGAGAAAGCCTGAAACGTTCTGCGCAGTGTCCAGCAGGGCGATCTCCTGGCCGCTGTAGGTATTTACAAAGGTCCTCGCGCGCGGGGGCGTCGAGGGGGGGCTGCTCGACGGGCTCGCCGTCATCTTGTACCCCATCGGGTTGCGCTTGCGCGCCTGCAGCGCGATCTGCGCGATGCGTGACTGCAGGTCGTCCGTCGCGGCGCCGCCGACGCTGTCGTCGCCGACGAGCGGCGGCATTTCTCTCCTCCTGGCCTCTGGCTTTTCCTCGCCCGCGGCTGCCGCTGCTGCCTCTGCTTCTGCCCTTGCTGCGCCGCGCCTGTCTCCGTCTGCGTGCGGGCGTCTGCTGCCTGCTGCCTGCCGCCTGCCGCCTGCCGCCTGCTGCCTGCTGTCTGCTCTGCGTCTCGCTCTTCCGCGTTCTTGTTTTGCTCGCGCCGCGCGGGGAACTTGCCTGTTTCCTCGGCGCCGCTGCTACTACCAGCAGTAGCAGGCGCCGCGGTGCTGACTTTGCCAAATAGAACATAGTGGGCACGCTGCCCGCGCAAGTGGAATTAGTAAGTGAGTTCGGCGGCTTCTACTCTGCCCCCGCTGCGCACGTGCCGCCCTGCTAAACTCGTATGAGGGAGCCGGCGCGCGCGGCGCCGACGTCGTAGGCAGCCCCTAGGCCCCGCCTACCCGAAAACAACGCCGAGGCTGACACGCACGCGCCTGCGTCGTCCCTCGAGCCCCTCCCTCTTCGGCCGCGTCGCCCCGCCCGACCCGGCACGCGAGCGCGCACGCGCCGGTCGCCGGGTTGGACGCAGCAGCAGCTGCAGCAGCCAGAAGCGTGCATGGCCCGCGCCGGTCGGCCGTTTCCGCGGCGGCTCGGGGCGCACGAGCGGGGAAAGGAAAGAAGGAAAGGAAACCTGGCTGCAGGCACGGCTCGGAGGTAAAGAGCTCGAAGGAGGCCGCCGCTGTCCCATTTAAAAAAAAAAAAGCCCGGCTGGATGGACCTTTCTTTGTTAGAATTGAAGCAGGAGCGGCCTCCTTCCTTTGCTTTGCTCAGCTTAGCTCTGCTCTGCTCTGCTCTGCGCAGCGATGACGGCCGAGGGAGGGACGGACGAGGCGGGCTCGCTCGGAGGCCGCGCGCGCGACGATGGCGATGCCTGACCCGACCTAACTCGGCCCGGCCCGGCTGAGCTGACTGACCGCCCCCGCGCGCTGGCTCCGCGTCCCCGCCCTGGCGCCTTCCCCACATCACAGCGGGGTCAGCGCGGCAGCCTCGGCGCCGCGCTGCTTCGCGATGGCCCGACCAGGCCCGCCCCCCCACGCGGCGCCCGCAGCGGCCGCCGCTGTGTGGTCGCGCGCGGCTTCTTCGCAGCTTTCCAGCCAGCTTGCTCGCGCGTGCTGCAGCTTGCCGCGCCGAGCTGCGGAGGGGCCGGGTTCGGTGGGCGAGAATTTCGGGTCTATCAAGAGGCCCAACGAGTCCGCGGTGCGGCGGCCGCGGCCAACGTGAGCTTGAATCTGAAGACCACGGGTTGTTGGCAAGCAAGCAAGCAAGCAAGCAAGCAAGCGAGCCGTCGGCCGTGTCGTCCTTCGATGGATCGATCATGCCGGGACGAGAAGAAGCCACCGTTGCCAGTCAGTTACCATGGCTAAGCAACAGCACGACACCGAGAGAGACCTCTGCTAGCGGAATGGCGCGCGCAAGACCATCACCCAGACCATAAAAACCAATGTCCTTCGAGATTGTACAGGAAACTAGCCTTGCCAAGTTGTACTACCGGCCGGGCGTTTCGAGTATTAGGTGTACTTTTCCCGTCCTATTCTTCGGAGGCTTGCAGTGCCTGCGCTGCGATTCTTTTCCGCTCTCTTGCTGTGCTGACAGCCAAGGCACTCATACTTAAGGCAACTTGACCTTTCACGCCCTCGCTGTCTCTGCGGGTCAGTTTCGCTCTACCGCTGCCTCCTCATGCCAATACACGCGGGTTTGACGAAAAGTACCCTTTTGCCGAGGTACGTTTACTCTGGCCCCGTTGCGGCCAATGCAGCATCGGGTCCCGCCCGCATCGCCCTGCACCATCTCAGGCCGCAAGGCCGTCTCTGCGTTCATACTGCGGCTGCTCTGCCCGCAGCCGTCTCCGTCTCCGACAGGCCTCGCGGTGCGGGCGCGTACTACGTATACGCAAAAATGCAGTTAGGTTCATGCTGCCATCATGATGCAAACGCAAAGGAACGCCACGCCAGCTACTACGGCTACTGATGCGCTACTATACGTAAGCGCCCCGCCCGCGGAAACCTTCAAGAAATTTCGGGGGACACCCATAGATTGTCCCAAGTGTCCAAGTCGAGTACTAGTATGGTATCCAACTCACAGCAAGAAAGCAGCGTGTTTCGCTCGCCTCGAGGAGAGCTTGGCCGTGGTGGCAAGCAGTGGCAGCACCTGTAGCGGCCACGGCAGCAGCAGCACACGCTCGGAAGCTGAAGGAGGATGTTTTGATTGGATTCTTCTTGCATTCTTTTGGCCAGGCAGCGGAGCTGACTATGAATATACGTAGTACTACATACTTGTCAACTCTGTAGTTGCGCACAATTGCCCCGTGTCTTCCTTGTCTTGCTTGGAGAGCCTGGTTGGTTGATTGATTGAGCGAACGCAGATGCGACGTCTGCAACCGTGCGTGCAAGCAGAGGCAGAGGCCACGGAGGCAGTGGCAAAGGCAGAGGCAGAGGCAGAGGCTGCACGGCTGATGGCTGACCGCTTCCGCTCGTTCTTCCCCCTTCCGAGTCCCCTTGCACACTGCAGCAGCTGCAGGCCGAATCCGACGTTTCAAGACGCGCAAGCAACGCGTGCTTTGCATTGCGCATCGCAAGCAAAAGGAAAGATACCACCCGCCGAGACTCCCACTCTTGCGCTGCGGAAGTCAAACAACCCTGCTGCGACACAAGCAGCAGCCGCAGCAGCAGCCGCAGCAGCGGCAGCAGCAGTCGTAGCCAGCAGCCAGGTGAGACAAGCTTTCTTCTCGGGCGCCACTCGGTGAGTCTGCGGCTCCGGCGAGTCTGCGGCTTCGGCAGGACCAAGCTGAGCTCGTAGTGTAGTTAGTACTTTTTAGCGCTCGCTGGCGTGCGCCCGGTCCGGATTTCCCTTTTTCCCCTTTTGCACTTCCACTTTCACTTTCCACTTCCACCTCTACAATGGGTTATACCACTATTTACTGGACAGCCGGTGTGGCCGCAGGCCGAGGAAATGGCTACTTGCGTGGGAAAAGTTCCACTTGCGGCGCGCTGCTCGCGAGGGTTCCCGGGCGGCTATTCTCCACTTGCGACCGGCCCCCGCGAAAGGGGGGAAAAGGAAAAGAAAAGAAAAGAAAAGAAAAAGAAAGGAAAAAGGACAACTTGGTTGCCGAAGCAAACAAGCAAAGACAGAAAGACAGACAGACAGACAGACAGACAGACAGACAGACAGAAGGAAAGGAACGCACCTTGGAGTCGAGCGTACTGCCCGCCCGCCCGGACCGAACCGCAGAGAGGCAGGCGGCCTCGGAGGAAACGGACGCGTGCGTGCTGGCCCCGGCCGGCCTCCTTGTGAACAAGGCCAGCCTTGGAGAAGGAGCCAAGAGGAGGGCAGGGCTCTGCGTAGCCTCGCCTCGCCTCGCCGCGGCGACGCGCGTACTACAGCGCACGTGAGCCCGTCCTCCAGCTCGATATATGTGGCTGAGGAGGTCTCGCAAGTCGAAAAAGCGCCAAAAGGAATAATAAAGCGAGACCCTCGCTGCACCTCGACATGAGCTCGACGGGAGATCCGGATGCGGTCGAGGACCTGCAGGCGCGCATTGCGCGCATCGCGGCCTCGGCAAAGACGCGGAACCCAGAGGGTTACAAACTTACGCCCATGTCCTCGCTTGCGTCATCCTCGCACTCGGCGGGCACGCCCTCGCAGAGTCCCAATTCTCAGGGATCCTACGATGACGCCAACTTTATCAACGTGCGCTCCGGCCAGGTCGTCGTACTTTTAGACAACGCACGCAATCTGTCGCCTTACCTGCAGGTGATGCCCATGTAAATAAGTCACCAGTTATCAACATTAACATCATCATTTTCATTTTCAGTCCTTCTATCTATACTAGCTATTTCCTCTCCGTTTTCCTGCCGACCTGCTCTTCTGGCGGCGATATTCTTCTGCTTCTGTGTGCAAACTACAAGGCTTGCGTAGCGCGCAATCTCTCTTGATATCTTTTCCTGGACACGTTGCTGTGCCTGCCCAAGTCATACCGCCACTGACATGAGGTCGTGACCGGCCCAACCCAATGCAGCATCATTGCAGATTCGGAGTTGAGGCGTATCTTTGACACCCATGTACGGCGCGACCGCGCAGCAGCACGGGGCAGCAGCGGAAGCGAGTGGCGCAGCGCACCACGGCGGCAACAGAAACGGAAGCGTCCGTCTTGGCGGCGACGGCGGCGGCGGCGGCGGCAGCAGCAGCAGGACCACCAGCGCCAGCAACTACTACAGTAGTAGCAGTAGCAGCAGTGGCAACGGCGGCAGCGGCTGGACCAAGGGCGACTCCGTCATGAGCCAGAGCGCCGAGGGCACGCCCAGACAGCCGCTGCTGGCGTCTGCGCACACGACCGCCCAGAACGGACAGCGCCAGCAACAGCAGCACAATGGGTCCGGGATCGATCATGATAGCGACCATCCCGTTACGCAGCACAATCAGCTCGGTGCCTTCAATGGAGTCTTTATCCCATGCCTGCTGACGATCTTGGGCGTGATCCTCTTTTTACGATTCGGCTGGGCAATCGGCCACGCCGGTTGGGTCCAGGTGATTGGCATGTTCGCCGTCGGCGAATCGCTGGCCCTCCTCACCGTCCTGAGCATGGCCGCAATCGTCTCCAATGGAAACATGCGCGGCGGCGGCAGCTACTTTATCATTAGCCGCTCGCTCGGCCCCGAGCTCGGCGGATCAATCGGCCTCCTCTTTTACGCCGGCTACGCAGTCAATACCACCTTTTGCGTCATTGGCTTTGCCACAGAAATCGTCGACGCCTTTCTCGACCTTGATGGCGATCTTGCCGAGAAAAAGACGTACACCATCCTTATCGCGAGCCTTGCGCTCACGGTCGTCATGGGTATCTCCGTGCTCGGAGCTGGTTTCTTCACACGCATCAACGGTATCGTCTTTGCTCTGCAGTACGGCTCCATCGTCACGGGCATTCTTTCCATCTACCTCGGCAAACCCATTCCGGAACTCGCCGGCGGTGGCAGCTACACCGGGTTTGACTTCAAAAATGTCTGGGACAATGCCTGGCCCGACTATCAGATCGACGAAAAGTGCGGAGGTCGCGTCTGCGGCGTCGGCATCGTCTTCTCCATTCTCTTTCCGGCCATGACCGGCATCATGGAGGGGGCCAACCTCAGCGGTGATCTCAAGAATCCGAACCGCGACATTGGCCGCGGAACCCTTGCTGCTGTCTTGGCCGCCGTCACCACCTACATGGTTCTCATCCTCGCCATGAGCGGAAGCTTTCCCCGCGAGACACTGCGCACCAACATGAGCGTCATGGAAAACGTCGCCTGGCCCTCGCGCCACATTATCATCATTGGCATCTCCATCTCTGCCTTTTCCAGCGCGCTCGGATCCGTCTTTGGCGGCGCGCGCGTCTTGCAAGCGCTTGGTCGCGACGACCTCCCGCCGCACTGGGGACTCACCTTTTTCGCCAAGGGCACGGCACACGGCGATGAGCCGCGCCGTGCCGTCCTCTTTACCTGGGTCATTGCGCAGATTTGCTGTTTCATTGGTGATCTCGACGTGATTTCGCCCATCATCGCCTCCTTCTTCCTGCTTTCCTATGGTACAGTCAACCTCACCTGCTTCATGCTCGACGTCAGCGGCACGCCGAACTTCCGGCCGCACTTTCGCTTCTACAGTCGCGCACAGAGCCTCACGGGATTCTTGCTCTGCCTTGGCACTCTCTTCTTTCTCGACGTCTGGTACGCGGTCATCGCCTGTGGCGCCATGATCGCGCTGTACACCTACATCATGTATACAGCGCCGCTCAAGAGCTGGGGCGATGTGTCACAGTCCATTCTCTATCACCAGGTCCGCAAGTACCTGCTCAAACTCGACGTCGAGGATCATCCCAAAAACTGGCGTCCCTCGCTGCTGCTGCTCGCCTCGGAGGACTCTGTCGACGAGGGCTTTTTGGCCGTCTCCAATGCCCTGAAAAAGGGAGGTCTCTTTCTCATCGGTGACGTCGTCCTCGGCGACTTGGATGCGAACGGCGCCGAGGCCGTTGCGGAACGGCGTCAAAAGTGGCTCAATCGTGTCGAAGCCGGCAAACTTAAATGCATTCCCGAGGTTACCTTTGCCCCCTCCACTCGCAAGGGGTACCAGCAGCTTGTGCTACTTGGTGGTCTCGGCGGTATGCGTCCCAACTGCGTCGCCCTCGAAATCCCAGATACTTTTTTGCAGCCTTCTGCCAATGGTGCGTCTCGCGAGTCTGCTTTTAGTACCAAGCCAGACTTTGTCGGCGTCCTGCGCGACACCGTCGGCTCGCTCAAACAAAATCTTCTCCTCGGCGCCAACTTTCGCGAAGAGACGTACGAGGAGACGAAGGCTTGCTCCTGCATTGACGTCTGGGTTGTCGGCAACGATCTTACCCTCGACGGAACGCTTTCACTGACCATTCAGCTCGCTCACATTTTGCGCAGCGAGCGGACGGGCGTGCGCAAGATCCGCGTGCTCAACGTTGTCGACGAGCGCTGCGATATTGACGCGCAACAGGAACTTCTTGCCGAGGTCTGTGCCTCTGCACGTTTGCACAAGGCCACGTACCATGTCATTGCCTGTCGCAAGGCACGTTCCCTATCAAAGGCCGTTGCGGACAATGATACGGCCTTCTTGGAGCAGCTCAATGGCACTTTGCAGAGCAACTCGCATAACGATACGTGGGTATCCTTTCTTGGACTGCCTGATCCTGGTGCTTCTTCTTCTGCTGCCACGGACGACGCTTACGTTTCGTCTATCGCTAGTATCGTGCAAGGGCTTCCACCCACCATTCTCGTCGGCGCAGGTCGACGCGATAACATGATTCCTCAGGACTTGTAATGCTTGGGATGGATTGCTATTCGTAGTGCTAATTGAGAGGTATTCCAATCTTTGAATATGATGTGCACGAGGGCTTTTGATGGAAAGTAGCATTTGAGGAGAATGTGGCTGGCCCGCCTGCTCTTTGCTCCGTAAATAAGAACGCTTTTTTCCAGACTTTTACGAGCTGTGAAGGTCTGGCGCGGCGCCGACAGCTCTTCAGAAAAAGGCGATCGACTTGATTTGAGCTTCACCGCGAAGTCTTGCAGTCTCAATTTCGCAAGCTCTGCTTTTTCGCCCTTATTCCTTTCATTTCCCGTTGTGACGCCTGCCTGCATCTCGGATTGGCTGGCTCGTTCCCGAGTCCCTTCAGCGAATCCTGAGCTGACAGCGAATCAGTATCGCATCCTGGACGTGGACAAGAGTAGGGACGCGCGCGGATGTACGGCGCGGCGGGGAGCCCGGTGCCACGCCAAGGCTCGACAGCTTCGACTTTGCACGCCTCGAGAGCGGCGAGAGGCATGGTCGAGAACGGCTCGCAAGTCCCGCTCCTGGGCGTCAGGGAGGCGCAGAGTCAGTCGACGACATCGAGGACAACAACAACGAGGACAGCGGCGCACGAGACGCAGCACAATCAGCTAGGCGTCTTCAATGGCGTCCTCGTGCCCTGCCTGCTCAATATCTTGGGCGTTATCCTCTTTTTGCGTATCGGCTGGGCAGTTGGTCAAGCGGGATGGGTCCAGGTCCTCGTCATGTTTGGGGTCGGCGAGACGTTGGCACTGCTCACTGTGCTGAGCATGGCCGCTATTGTATCGAACGGAAACATGCGGGGTGGTGGAAGCTACTTTATCATTAGTCGCTCTCTTGGTCCAGAGCTCGGAGGCTCCATTGGGCTTCTCTTTTACGCGGGATACGCCGTGGGCACCACGTTTTACGTGGTTGGCTTTGCCACCGAGATTGTCGAGGCCTTTTTGGACACCAACAATGACGATCCTGCCAACAAGAAAATGTACACTGTGCTCATTGCGAGTCTTGCGCTCGCCATCGTCATGGGCATTTCGGTACTCGGCGCCGGCTTTTTTACGCGCATCAACGGCATCGTCTTTGCAATCCAGTTTGGATCAATCGTTGTGGGCGTTGTGTCGATGCTCTTTCGCCAGCCTATCCCAGAGCTCGAGAATGGGGGCAGTTTCACGGGCTTTGATCCCAAGACGCTTTGGGCCAACGCCTGGGGCGATTACACGTTTGACGAGAAGTGTGGCGACCGCCTCTGCAGCTTCAAGATTGTTTTGGCAATTCTTTTCCCTGCCATGACTGGCATTATGGAAGGCGCAAATCTGAGCGGCGACCTCAAGAATCCCAACCGCGACATTGGCCGTGGGACCATTGCGGCTGTATTTGGTGCGATCGTGACCTATGGGTTTCTCATTCTCGCCTTTAGCGCAGGTTTCCCACGCGAGACGCTGCGCACCAACATGAACGTCATGGAAAACGTGGCGTGGCCCACAAAGTATGCCATCATTGTGGGTATTTCTGTGTCGGCGTTTTCCAGCGCGTTGGGGTCGGTCTTTGGCGGCTCGCGCGTGCTGCAGGCGCTGGGCCGCGATGGGCTGCCTCCTTATTGGGGCCTTTCCTTCTTTGCCAAGGGTTCGCAACAGGGCGATGAGCCCCGTCGCGCCGTCATTTTCACGTGGCTCGTCGCGCAGGTTTGCTGTTTCATTGGCGACCTCGACGTCATCTCGCCAATTATTGCTTCGTTCTTTTTGCTCTCGTACGCCACGGTGAATTTGACCTGCTTCATGCTCGACGTTAGTGGTACGCCCAACTTTCGTCCTCACTTTCGGTACTATAGCCGCGTGCAGAGCCTTTCGGGCTTTGTTTTGTGTCTGGGTATGCTCTTCTATCTTGATGTATGGTACGCGGTCATTGCTTGCGGTGCATTGCTTGCGCTGTACACGTACATTACCTATACGGCGCCGCTCAAGAGTTGGGGCGACGTCTCGCAGTCCATTTTGTACCATCAAGTTCGCAAATATTTGCTCAAGCTCGATATGGAGGACCATCCGAAGAACTGGCGCCCCTCGCTTCTCCTTCTCGCGCCAGCGGGGGCGCAAGTGAGTGCCGCCTTTCTGTCCATTTCCAATTCGCTGAAAAAGGGCGGTCTCTTTATGATCGGAGATGTCGTTGTCGGTGACCTGCGCGCCGATGCAGTCAAGACGAGGCGCCAAGCGTGGCTCGACCGCATCGAAGCCGACAAACTCAAGTGCATTCCAGAGGTCACCTTTGCGCAAACGGCCCGTCAGGGATACCAGCAGCTGGTGTTGCTTGCTGGACTTGGCGGGATGCGCCCAAATTGCATTGCGGCAGAGATCCCGCGTGACTTTTTGCGTCTTGCAGAAGAAGACTTTGACGGTCACGATGACTCACTGTCGTTTGCAGACGCTGCCGAGTTTGTGGGGCTTCTCGGGGACATTGTGGGCGAGTTCAAGCGCAATCTCTTGCTCGCCGCCAACTTTGACGCGTCTGCCGCACAAGGTGATAACGATGACGACGTGGCCGATGAGACCTGCGTGGCGCCGCTCGGGGCGCGCTCGCGTGCTGCGGGCTCGATCGACCTGTGGGTCATGGGAAATGACCTTGCGCTTGATGGCAACTTGTCGCTCATGATGCAGCTTGCCCATATCCTGCTTCGCGAACGCAAGGGCGTGCGAAGCATCCGTGTCCTCAACGTTGTGGACGAAACCTGCGACATCGAATCGCAGCAGTCCAAGCTGCGGGATCTGGCTTCCTCTGCGCGCTTGCACAAAGCCACTTGCCATGCCATCGCGTGCAAGGGGGCGCAACCGCTGGAGAGAGCGCTGCTGAGTCAGGATTCCGCTTTTCTCGAGCGTTTGCACGGGGTTTTGGAGAGCTACTCGCACTCTGGGACGCGTGTCGCCTTTTTCGGCTTGCCTACGCCTGGCGCGCTCAACATTCCCGACCGTTCATACCTCGGAGGTCTTGGCGCTCTCGTCCGCGGTCTCCCGCCTACCATTCTTACCTGTGCAGGTCGCCGCGGTAATATGATTCCGCAAGACCTGTGACATGGATGACCACCGTGGCCGCGCCAGACGAGCCGTGAGGTGGATGACCACAATGACCGCGCAAGAAAAAGTTATCATACGGACGCGTTGATCGCCATAGCCTACGAACGATCTTTCTTTAATTTCGTGGCACTGTGTTCTGAGCAGAATCCACGCCAAGCAGCACTGATGGTTCTTTCCTTTTCTCTTTTCTTTTCTCTTTTTTGTAGTGACAGCGCGTGAATGACAATGTAGGTAGTCCTAATCTCAGCCGCGTTTCTTTTCAGTGTGCACACAGTAGCCAAGGCCAATTTATGTGTTCGTCCTTTCATCCATTCCATTCATGGCCACGCGACCATGCGTCCGGCCGTCCGCCAGTTCGAGCGCTTGACTTATCCTGCAAAAGATCCGGATCTTCCGTTCCTGGACACCGGCCGACCGACGAAGACATCGGCTGGCGGCCGCGAGCGCCGCAGCAGCATCTGCAGCATCTGCAGCATCTGCATCCCGCGCCGCTCCGTTGCAGGCTGCTGCATCGAGCCCGCTCCGCAACGGCCTGGCGCCCGGAGCGAGGCCCGCACGCTGCAGCTGGCGGTCGACGCGCGGGAGGCCGAACCAGCCGCTGCGAAGGTCTTCTTTCCTTGCCTCCTTCCTTCGTCGCGCAGGCGGTAGCTCTTCGCATCCCGTCACATCGCATGGCATGGCATCGCATGGCATCGCATCCCGTCACATCGCATCGCATGGCATGGCATGGCATCGCATCCATGCGTCTGCGCGGGCCTCCTCGCTCCCTCCCTCCCTCCCTGCGCACCTTGCATCCTTGCGGGAGTCGGGCGGCGAGGATGGATGGAAGGATGGATGTGTTGGGAAGTGGAGGGAGGGACGAAATGGACGGGGCGCCGAGCACGAACCGCCGCGGCGCGAACGGCCGAGGAGGCGTGGCACGGACCCGGAGATCGGTCGGTCGGTCGGTCGGTCGGTCGGTCGGCCGGGTTCGTCGGTGAACGGATCGATGCGTCTGCGGCCCATCCGATCGGTCGGGACACGCACAGGCAGACAGACAAACAGACAGACGGACGGGCAGCGAGCGAGCGTCCCAAGTGGAGGCGGGGGTCCCCGACCGGGACGGACGGCGAGCGGGCGCCGCTGATTTGGGAGAGGCGAAAGGCGAGCTTGGAGAGGCTCGCACTTGCGGGGCGGCGCGGCACGCCGGGAATTTATGGTTGGCTGGAGGCCTGCTGTGCATCGTGTTTCTAGCATGGCATCATAAATGGCATGGACGGACGGCCGGCCGGCCAATCGCACGGTTTGTTGGCAGCCGGGCGTGCGTTCGTTCGTTCGATCCAGCCGCAGCGAGTCGCGCCAAGGCGGAAGATAGCGCGAGAGGAAGCAAGCAAGCAAGCAAACAAGCCAGCCACCGTGGGCAGCCACACGCCCAGCATGCGGAAGCCCTGGTCGTCGTGATTGCTCATGTCAGCCTTCGGCCCGAGCAGCAACCACGGGTCGTTGTCGTTGTTGTTGGTTGATGCTGTAGTCGTCACCTCGAGCTCTCTCTTTCTTGGCCCATCGGCTCCCCAGCCGCCCGAGAGCATGCTTGCCGCCCAGCCAGCCAGAAGTCGCGCGCGGACAGACGGACGCACGCAGCCACGCACGCAGCCACGCACGCACGCACGCACGCAGGACCTCGGCTCGCGAGCGCGGCGTCGGCAGCGCGTGCAGGAGCGCGTGCACCTTCTTCTCCAAGTTCGCGCGGGCGATTGCAAGGCACACGAAGGAGAGAGAGAGAGAGAGAGAGAGAGAGAGCGCGTGCACGTGCCGCACGGCCGCGCCTGCCCCCGCTACGGACCCGGGCGCAGGAGGCGGCGCGGGGGCACCGGGCGAGTTTGCGCGGCGCGGAGGCGGGCGCGGGCGCCTAGCCGCGGCCTAGGGGTCCCTACGGCGGCCCCCGCCGCGCTTGATTCCCGCGAAGGTGCAACAAGTATAGCAAGTACATTTTTTGCGGACCTGAGGCAGCGGAATTGACGAGCGGCGAGCAAGGCAAACAAACCCCGAGCGGCCGGCAGCCGACCGGGACGTCCTCGCGCGGGGGCCTTCGCGCCAGCTAGGGAGGCCGCAGGCGAGGGAGAACTGGCCGCGAGGCTGCGACGGGAGTGGAGAGCTTGCTTGCTTGCTTGCTTGCTTGCTCACGCGATCGATCGACTGGACTGTTGCACGCGACGGCGCGCTGCGAGCGAGCAGCCCAGGGCGGAGAGACGCGTGGAGCACCGCGGCCCTGCAGATTGATAGTCTGATAGATAGATCGCCGTCGTCTCCGGCGGCGTCTTCCGTTCACGATTGGACGCGGGTCGCCCTCGCACAGAGACAGACACCGCACGTGCAGCGCGCGCGAACGAACCCTCGAGGCTGTGCCGAGCGGCGCTGCGTACCGACCCAACGACCCTATCACTCTATCGCCCTTTGAGTATGACGCGCGGCGGCGGCGGCGGCGGCGGCGGCGGCGGCGTCGACGACGGGCGAGCGCGAGAGCGAGGCCGAAAGCAGCAGCATGCGGAGCAACAGATTTGCAGAATGACGCGTGAGACGACCAGCAGGAGACGGAAACGTAATGACAGCAGCAGCAGCAGCAGCAGCAGCAGCAGCAACAGCAGCAACAGCAGCAGCAAGACGAATGTGCGGTGGGCCGGGCGCTGGCTCGTTGCAGCGGCAACAGCGAGCCTCGTGGCGCAGAGCGTGGGCCAAGACCTCACGGACGGCCAGCTGACCTTTAGCTTGACCATTCGCGACTTCTTGCCGAGCTACTGCATGCAGGAGGGGACGTACCCAGGGTTCACACCTGACACAGTCAGCGATGGCTCGTACATCGAAGACGTCAAGAACTACAATCCTCCCTACACATGCCCCGAAATTGACGGCACTGTGGGCATGGGCCATCCCGACTTTGAGGTCCGCTACGGCGCATACGGCGTAACGGGTTATGGGTGGAGCCTCAGCTCAACGATCAATTCCAATAGTCGAGGCAACGACCTCGTCTCGGCCATTGTCGACCGCACAGCAGGCCTTCAGGCCACTACCTCGGGACTCAATAAACCCATTTATTGCGCAGAGACACGCTGTGGCCACACCGACGATGAGTTTTACATTACCACAAACAAGACCATGTTTGACGAGTGGTATAATGACGCGCCAAGGAACCGGCGCAGCGGCATGGCGCTCCTCCTCGACGAAACAGCGTCCGACACCGGTGTGTATGAATTTAACAGCGATGAGTCCGTCGTCGGTAATTCCAAAGGTTTCTTTGGTCCGCTCGACGCAGTACTCGATGAAGAGGTTGGCCCCGAGGCTCTTGATGTCTGGCCAGCAACTTCGCAGGAGGAGAAAATGGGCCATAAGTTCTGGTTTACCTCGGAGCTCCACACGTGGTTTCAATTTCGGGGCAATGAGACCTTTTCCTTCAGCGGAGATGATGACGTGTGGGTCTATATTGATGGTAAGCTCGTGGTAGATCTCGGAGGTGTTCATGCGCGCGCACAAACGGAAATCGTGCTGGACGATGCGCTCGCCTCGCGGCTCGACCTTGTTCAGGATCAAATCTACGAGTTCGACTTTTTCCATGCTGAACGGCATACCTCCGACTCGAACTTTTGGATCACAACCTCCATGTATCCCAGTTGCACTGGTCTTTTCTCCGGAGAATACACGCTCGACTCGCAAGATCCTAGTTCCTTCCGGGCGCTTGATGCCACGACAACGGAGAGAATCCAAGAGAACCTCTTGGTGCTCAGCACCTCAGAGGACTTGTATACTTCGCGGCGAATCTTCTCCACAAACAAGTATCAAGTAGGTTCTGGCTTTGTAGCAACCTTTACAATGCGAATCGAGGCCGGCGCAGACTCGGACAACAGCGGGCTCGCCTTTGTCATCCAAAACTTTGGCCTTGATGATATGCCCATCAGTACTGGCTCAGGGCTCGGCGTACGCTTTGTGCGCGCAAGTATAGCCGTCGTCTTTGACGCGAAACGCAACCAGGTTCGTCTGCACCACCAGCCCACCCCGGACCTCATGAACTCGCCCTTGAACGAAACGACGCGCACCGCGTACGACGCATTTGCCATGTCGACAAACGGTACGCATCAAGTTCGCGTGCAGTATCTTTGGAACCCGGACTGGATCGAAGTTTTTATCGACGATAGTCTGTACTTGCGAGAAAGAGCAGCAAACCTCTCCACGATCTTGGGGAGCGGGAGCGCTTATGTTGGCTTTGCCACGGGTACTGGAGGGTCTCCGGCTGTGCAGGAAATCTCTGACCTTAAACTGCGCACAATGCAAGTGAGCAACACCCTCACGTCTTTTGTTTCGCTTGCCAATCAGCCAAGCGGAGTTGGTTTCATTCTGAGCCAGATCCCATCGTCTGTCCGAGTAGAGACCTTTGACGCATGCGGACGTTCCATTGGTTTTGGCGGCGCTGGCGATCGCCTCTCTGGGCTTTTTGTGCGTGTTGATACGGACGTGCGAGGCCGCCGAAACTTGCGGAGGCTCGAAGACGATGACGGCGGCGACGACGACAACGAAGATACCGAGGCAACAGCCATCAATGCGACCGTAGTCGATAACGGCGACGGTACCTACGATCTTGAGCTTTATAGCGACGAAGTTGGTGTCTTTTTGCTTTACGCCGCCTTTGGCGAAGATTGCATCTGGATGCAATCTTCGAACGGCGAAGTTTCCCTCGATCCGGCATCAAGTGAGGACTGTTGGTTTGAAGCTTTCGAAGAGAGCGTGAGCGTAGAGTATGGCACATACGCTCCCACAGCCCCTACGTACGGGCCTTTTACCTATCCACCGACCGCGAGTGAAGTCCCCGAGCACGTGCTCACCATGTCACTTGGCGGTGGGTTCATGCTTTTCCTCGGCTTCGCCATTTGCTGCGGGCAGTACCAGAAGAAGAGATGGGAGGACAACAAGGCGCATGCGGAGATTGGCAAGATGTTTCTCGAGGACAAACGCCGTCAGGGAGAAGTGCACTACGAGGATCTCGAGTGCAAAGATAGAGCGCAGCGGCTCGAAGAGTTGCGCTTGTCCATCTTGCGACTTAAGGCGAAAAGGTCGACGATTGAACAGGAGGCAGAGGTCGCAAAGCTTCAGGAGGAGCATGATCAGTTGCGGCACGAGCTTCGTATTGCCAAACGCAATCGCCAAGAACTTGCAGACAACCGAAATCTAAATTCTTCTGGGAGCGAGGCATCTCAATTCGCCCCCCCAACACGTCGACAGTTTTTTCCTGTCAGGGAATCCTTTCGTAGGATGCGTACGCGACGCTCTTCCTCTGCGTCCACTGATATATCGACGCTTAGTTCTGCGGTTGACGGGTACAACGCAGAGGTTGACCGTATTAACCGAGAGGCTGGCTATGACGCCGGTGACGCACGACTGCGACGCGTACAGCCTCCCGTGCCGCCTCCCCCGCCGCCGCCAATTGCTGAACTTGATGAGATCCCCGACTATGATGAGGTGTCACAGGCTTCGTCTCAGCGCGAATCGATCTTGAGACGTCTCCGTAGGGGATCTAATACATTTAGCTTTGTCAGGGATTCCATTGTTCGCGACGTTCCTCCCCCGCCGCCCCTGTCTCCCGATGCTGAAGAGGGTGTCCCGCAAGAGGAAGCGGACGATTTGGAGAGCGACACCATTTCACTTGCGCAGATTCAGGAAGAAGAAGACGACGACGACGACGACGATTACAAGGATGAGCATGTGAGTACTGATGACCACCATGACGACGACGACGACGACGACGACGACGACGACGACGACGATGAGGAGGAGGAAGAAAAGGAAGATATTCCTGATAGTGACGTAGGATCAGCAGGTCTTCATGCGAATGTAGACGTCGAGGAAGGCGGAAGGGAACGCCGGCCCTCACGATTCTGGAGACATATTTTGAATTGAATAATAGTTATTTGAGTTCTTTGTTTAACGTAAGAATGGTAGTAGTTGAAAGGAAGATCGATTGCTTCTTGACATAATCCTATCTGCGGCGACCTCGCAGTTTGAAATGTAACGAAAAAGCAAAGCAGACTACTGCGGGAGCGGTGATTTTTTTCAAAAATCGCCGCGGAACCGAAGTTGAATGCATTTCTATACCCAAAGTAAATTTTATTTTCCAGAGGAGAGGGGAGCGAAAGAGCGTGAAGACGTCGTAAAAAATTGATTTCACCTGACGCTTCTGTTCTGCGTCGATGTTCGCTCGCTTCCTTCACTTACCCATTATAGGAAGGGAAAAGAAAACATTGAGAAAATAGAAGTGGGTTCGGTCGCTTCCTTTCTGGAAAGGGTGTAGAAAAGTTTTTTTTTAAATAAAAAAAAGAGAGAGAAAAAAAATAGAAGTGCACGAAGTGGGATTTGAACCCACGCGTACGAATACATCGCAGCTTGAATGCGACCCCTTAGACCACTCGGGCATCCGTGCTTTCTACGTTGAAAGGCAAAGCAGGAAGGAGGTTTATAAATCAAAGCGCCAAAGGAGCAAAAACATCTTCGACAATACGAACGGTTGGGGGTGTATCCATGCGAATGATTGCGAGCTCGGCCGACACGTAATGAAAAGTCAGCGCTGTGTCTCCGTACGCGGTTGTCAAGTGTGATGACTTTATCTTTCCGAACGGCTTACGGTGTGGATAAGAGCATTGTGTACAACGGTCGAGGCGGTGATGATGCAGTTATCGCTTGGCGCAAGACACTTTGGACAATACGAAGGGCTGCTAGAGTAATGCGAGTGATAGCAAGCTTGTGGCCAGCGCACAATGAGCATCCGTACGTGGTTATCGAATACAATGACTTTTTTTCTTTTTCTTTTTTCTGAACGGCTTACGGTGTGAACAAGAGCACTCATTGTGTACAAGGTCGAGGTTGTGAAAGGAAATGAATGAGAATTTGCGGCATCAGTTGGGTACGTGGTGAAACCTTGTCTTGCGCCAAGCACAATGTGTACAGGTGAAACTATATGAGGAAAAGACTAAATGTTTTCTGGTGTATTATGGTTCGTTGGCGATCGTTCTGGCATTGATCGTTCTCCATCGGCACATCAATTTACTTTTCGATCGCTTGTTGAATGGCAGGATGTGAGGCGAGCGCCTGGGGCACAGACGCTTTTGAGCTTCGAAGAAAACGCACGAGCGGGGGAAACATTTTTTCGTCATCGTCAGTGAGAAGCGTAGAAGCGAGACCTTTCTTCCCGGCACGACCTGTGCGACCAATGCGATGCTCGTAGCGTTCAATTTCGGTGGGCATTTCAAAGTTGATAACGTGTGAGACGTTGGCAATATCAAGACCGCGGCCAGCCACATCGGTTGCAATAAGCACATCAAAACGTTTTTCTTTGAAAGCTTCGAGGCTGGCCTCGCGCTGAGCCTGTGCCTTGCCACCATGAAGGACGGTGGCGCGCACGCTGGCGGCCTGCAAGTATTCGTAAACGATGTCACAGCCGCGTTTCGAGTTGGCAAAAACGATAATGGGGGGCGCGGAATCGCGAATGAGCTGCGTGAGCTTGTCGCGTTTTTTGGCCTCGCTCGGAAGAAAGTAGACTTGCTGCGCAATGTTTCTGTTCTTGCTAGAGTCCTTGTCGCCAATGCGGACAATCGCGGGGGCCTTCATGTACTTTTGCGCAAGACGTTCGACGGCTGGTGGCATTGTGGCAGAGAACATGATGGTGACTCGCGCGTCAGCGTCGCCGCGCATATTGCCAATGACAGCATGGACCTGGGGCTCAAAGCCCATGTCGATCATGCGGTCTGCCTCGTCCAACACAAGGTAGTCGCACTGATTGAAAACGACGTAGCGGTGCTCGAGACAGTCGAGAAGACGGCCAGGCGTCGCAACAACAACATAAGCACCCCGACGTAGCTCATTGATCTGGTCTTGAATGGCGTTGCCACCCACAACGACTGCGATGCGCGCGTCAATGGTAAGCTTGCGGGCCTCCTCGCCGATCTGCTGCGCGAGCTCGCGCGTAGGAGCCATGATGACAGCGAGAGGGCCATCTTCGCTGCATGAAGCGAGCTTCTCGGCGGTTTGGACGCCAAGATGAACAGCCAAGGGAACGACAAAGGCGGCGGTCTTGCCGGATCCAGTTTCGGCGACGCCAATGATGTCACGTCGCTGCAGGCCGATGGGGATTGCTTGCATTTGGATCGGTGACGGCCGAGTGTATCCCACGCCGCGAATTGTCTCGCGCAGCTCGCGAGGGAGTTGCATTTCGTCCCACGATCGCGCCGGGTTCGGCACCGTCGAACCTTTGGTGTAAATGTCGTGATCCTCGCGTACAATGCGCCAGTCGCGATCCGTCATCTCTTCGAGCGTCTTTTCGCTCCAGTGCAGCACGCGGCGTCGGGTTTGCTGCGCCAGCGAAACTTGGTGGCCATCTTGGCGTTGGCGTTTTTCCTGCAAAAGCAGCTGTCGCCTTTCGAGAGGATCGAGAGCGTCGGCGCCGGCCCATGATCTCTTTGCAGAACCAGAGTACGATTTGATTGGAACTGCTGCGCGCGACTGGTATAGCGGGTTTGTTTCATTTTGTTCTTCTTCACGAAAGGCGCGCTCCTCGGCGGGGGAAGGACCAATTTCATCTCGCCGCCTTCTTCGACCTCGGTCGCCAGCAGAAGATTGCGGCCGCTGGTCTCGTTGAAATTGAGAGACGGGTTCGGGAGCCGGCGGTGCTTCACTGTCCCTTTCCCTTTTTTTCTTTTCCTTGTCCTTTTTCTTCTTGTGCTTCTTGTCCTTTTTGGCTTTCTTCTTTTCTCTCTTGGCGGCCTCGGCCTCGGCCTCGAGCTGCCGCTGACGTTCGCGTTCCGCTTTGCTCATGAAGCGCACGACGCCTGCGGCTGACGATGCATTCGAAGCGTCTGTGGCCGTCGTGGCCTCATTGCGAAGACTGTGTTGTTGCAGTTGTGGCTGCTGCTGCTGCTGCTGCTGCTGCTGCTCGTCGGCGGCAACAGCATGAACTCCCTGGCGTGCTGCCGCCTCGCGCTCCGCAGCGATGGCTTCTGCGCGAGCAGCAATGCGCGCGAATCGTTCAGCCTCGGCCTGCTCCTCGGGGCTTAGCTCGCGTTGAGCTCCTGGCGCAGCGGCCTCTTCTGGCCCTGGCATCGTGTAAATACTTAGAGTTGATTCGAGGTTTGGGATTTGTGTGTCAAGGTGGTGACCGGTGACCATTCGCCGAGGGTGATGAGGGATCGATCATTCGGCAGGGCATTGTCTCATAAAAAGGCTCGTCTCTCGCAGTAGCCTCGCACGAGTAGCAGCAAAATCGATGGCAACGCAAAAGGGGAGGTTATGATCTTAATGAATAACGAAGACGGGCAAGTTTGCTTGCATTTTCTGTTGTGATAAATGAACGCTCTTGGGGAACAAGTAAGCGAGCAAGCAAGCAAGATAAGCGAGCAAGCAAGCAAATCGAGCAGGCACGACGAAAGAAACGTGACAGTCGGTCGAGCATATATTATTTAAAAAAAAACGATTTTTTGCCTTGGTGATTTTACGATGATGCGCGTCGAAGAAAGATTTCGCTCTCGCTCGCCTGAAGACGGACGTGACGGACAAACACAAACACACATACACACGATGCCCGATGGGCAAGGCGGCTACAGCGTCTATCGAACCGACCGTCAATCAGCTGGGCGAGCAGGCAGGCAGTCTTCCCCCATTCGAGAAGAAAAAAAGGAAGGAAAGGAGCCTATGTGGAGGCAATGGAGGGAGCGCTGTGCTTGAGCGGTTTAGAAGCATTCTTCGAAACCTGGTGTGAACGCTGAGACTTGAAAGAACAGGAGACGCGGCTAGGTTGCTGTGGTAGCTTTTTGGCTTGGCTGCCAATGTGGGCTGCAGCACCGCCAGAGCTCGCGCCGCTGACGCGCAAATGCTTCCGATTTTCGGCCTCAAGGGCGCGTTCCTGCTCGAGAAGTTGCTCAAAGATGGTAGGTTGTACCTCTTGCCAGATTTGCTCCTTTTCTTCGGCAAGACGCTGCTGTTCGAGGCGCAGGATACGCTCGCGGTCATCAGCATCCTTGAGAGCCGGCTCCGGGAGCAAGCCAAAACGCTCGGTGATGCCATTGAGGCGGTTCTTTACCTCGGCATCGAGCACAGGAGACTTGCCCTGGAGAACGTAGGCGATCTCGGAGGTGCGAAAGAGCTTCTCCATGTCCTTGGCAAGGATGGAAGCAACGTGTTGCTGGTGTTCGTCGAGCTGGTCGAGTTGACCGAAGCGGGGCTTGCGGTTCTTGTCGCCAGGAACAAAGAGGGTAAATGAGCTGGGGCAGGGTTTGGCGCTTGCGCGGACGGATTTTACCGATTGGATCCAGCCCTCAGGGGCCATCATAACTCGGAAAATCCCGCGCTTTCCAACACGGACGGGGACCATAAGCGACGCCAAACTTTCGTCGTAGAGCTTTTGGGCGGCTGTCCGGTTCATCGTGGGCGGAAAAGTAAAGTGAGGTGAGAAAGGAAACGTGGGCGAGCGCAAGAAAGGCGCGCTGACGCCGCAGGATATGTATGTACGGGCGGTCGGGAGGGACGCGCGGGGTGGTGAAAGGTAATCCAGCGAGGCGTCACTCGAGGTCGTCGAGTCCTAAGAGTTGTAGAATGTGGGCTAGAAGTTGGGGAAAGAAGGAGAGACGAGCGAGGACGACGAGGATGACGGGCGCGGAGACGCCGGAGATTGCTTTAATGCAATCTCCGGACACTTAGTTCCTCATTTTGCCGGGCCGTTCGTAATAACTTTATCGCTTGCAGAGAGTAGAAAGAATGTTGCGGTGCTCGCGGCTTGCGCCGCAAGCAGTCGGAGGAGAAGGAGGCCCGGTCCTCGGGCCCTTTTTAAAAAAAGGAAAGGAAAGGGAAAGGAAAGGGGGCGTCCAGCTATACCTACCTCTTGCGCGTCTCCAGGACTAGAACCAGGGCCTGAACCAACCTTTACGCTCCGCCCCGCTCCGCACCGTTCTGACGCGAGCGCAGGCAGTCTGGGCAAGCTTCAATAGCACCCCCAGGGGGAGAGAGAAGAGGTCGCGTCACCTCAGGCCGTCTCCGCCTTTGGCGACGACGACGACGACGACGACGACGACGACGACGGCGGCGGCAGGAAGACGCCAACGAAGGCAAGCGGGCGCGGGCGCGGGCGCGGGCGCGGGCGCGGGCGCGGGCGCAGGCGCGGGCGGCGTGCGGCGAGCGAACGAGCGACGCGGCGGCGCGACTCGGTTCTGTCTCGCGTGCGGGCGACCACAACGTAAGGAAAAAGTCGAAACGCCGTCCCCCCCTTGTGTGCATGAACGTCGGAGGAACGGAAAGAACGCGCGCGCGTGCCGATAAGTCTCTTTTCCAAGGCTCCGAAAAAGGGCTAATAAACGGGAAAAACTTTAACAATTTAAAAAAACGAAATAACCGACTGAAAACCGAAATGACCGACTCGGACTGTTTGAAAACGGCGCGAAAAGGCGCCGAAAGAAGCGAGGCGTCAAAGTAAAGCACCATGAAGAAAGAGATCAAGACAAAGAGGTCTTTGACTGTGACTGTATAGTAGTAAGCTTGAAAATGCAGGCTTTTGACTATTCTTAAGACGAAAGTAGAGACCCATGCACGTATTATACAAGCATTACTACTAACGACACAGATTGTATGATTTCTACGTCGCAAAGGCTCAATTTTAATCTAGTCTTGCGGATTTAATTGATCCCTCTATAACTTCAAACTTAAAGAAGTCGTGCGCTCATGCTCGTGCTCGTATTCGTGCGTTTGCTAGTGCGTGTTTTCATTTCTCCTCGTCTTCCACCGTGGCGAGGAAAGCACTGATGGAAAACAAAGTGCGAAAGCAACGACGCACTTCTTGTCTACAAAGGCTTCGTCGGCATCGGCATAGTTTTGCGACATCCTTTGCGAAAATCTCCAATAGTATCGTAGCGAGTTCCTGCGCCGTCTCCACCAGCTGCGCTGCAGACGACGAGCGCTGTCGATCACAGGGCAAACATAACAAAACCGTGCACGATAATATAAGAAGCCCCCGGCGTAATCGTGAGTAGTGGAGAGTGGGAACTGGTCTGCCCCGCAGTCAATATTATCCTCAAAAGAATCGTACAGTGATACCAGAGGTTGCCGCAATCCCTTTGTACTCAGTGGAGACGCTGTCCACAGCTCGCTTTACTGTGGACGTACCTCCGGCCTGCTCCTTTTGCTTTTTTCACGATGCGCACGCCCAAGCAGCGAACGTTTTCTTCTTCATCTTCTTCTTCTCTATCATCACTGTCATCTTCACAACAACGATGGAGAAGAACGATCGACAGCGATCGTCAGCCAAGAAGAACGTTGACGAAAAGAGGGCGGCAGGCTAGCAAACGTACATTCAACTTAGCTTAGCTCGCGCGGCCACTTCTTATCTTCCCTCGCTCGCTCGTGACTGCCGTTCAACCGTCGCTTCCGTCCGTGCTGTCTGCTCTGCTGATTAGTAGTAGCAGATCCCTCCCTCGCCTTCTTCGCGCTCTGCGCCGAGACGAGCGGCCTTCTCCGGCACTGGCCCTGGTGGCAGGCAGGGAAGGAGCGCCTTTCCTGGCGCGCGCCTCCTCGTCTTCTCTTTCCCTCGCTCGCTGCCGAGCGGCCATCTGTGGGATCACGGTGCCCGCAGCCCCGGCTTGCGCGCCGCCTCCCGGGAGGCGCGGAGCGTCCAGTGGCGTCCGCGAGGGCGGCAAGGGCGACCGTCACTGGGGGTGCGGGGGGGGTGCGGGAAAGAGGGAAAGAGGGAAAGAGGGAAAGAGGGAAAGAGGGAAAGAGGGAAAGAGGGAGGGCGGATGCGTGCACGCGCTCCGGGGGCCGCACGCACGCGCTCGGGGGGGGGGCGTGCGCCCGGTCTTCGTGGTTGTGTAGAGCGCGGCGACACGTGCCGGCGCAAGTGGAGAATCCGGGATAGGCGACTGTGGCCGGCGCGGCGCAAGTGGAGTATCGGGCAGGGGTTGCTCTCTCTGGCAGTGAGTAGTCAGTCCCCTGAGGAAGGAAAGGCAGAGAGCGCGGTACAGCACAACAGAACAGAGCGCGGCGGGCGAGCGAGCGAGCAAAGCCCGAAAGGACCCGCGCACGCAGACAGAAACGCAGCAAGCAGGCAGGCAGGCAGGCAGACACGCGCAAGGGTGAGGAGAGAGCGAAGTAAGTGAGCGGAGAGAGCAGCAGCAGCAGCAGCAGCAGCAGCAGCAGCAGCCGCGCGAGCGTGGCGAGGCCGGCCTGGCAGCCGCGCAAGCGCGAGCGAGCGAGCCGGCGGGCGAGAGTCCAGTCCAGAGATCTAGCGAATCAGACATTCACAGCAGGACCTACCTGGCCAGCTTTTGCTAGCTACGTACCATACCTCGCGCACGCACGCACGCACGCACGCTCGCACGCACGCACGCACGCGACCGACAGAGTAGACCGATTGACTGACGGAGTGATTGGCCTGCACGCGCAGAAACTAAACAGACAGAGACAATGGCGGCTGTACTGAGGCGAGTGAGCATGCGGGGCGCCAAGCCCAAGGAGTCCGCGGCGCACAAGGCCTTCAAGGAGGACCTTGACCCCGCGGCGATCGCGTACTTTAACGAGGTGGCCCAGAGGCCCTTTGCGGACCAGGCGATTGCCTTCCTCAACGCGTACTGGGAGGAGATCGGCGACCAGGCCCCCTTCATCTTCGATGTGGCATGGCCTACCATCCGCTACGCCGAGATGCACACGCTGGGCATCAACTACATTCACCTCTACGAAGAGGGCTATGAGCTGGACTTTAACGTGGCGCTCTACTTTTACGAAAAGCTCGTGCAAAAAGTCTTTGACCTCGACGAGGGCGAGCCCTGGCGCTCCGACCCCCAGTGGGCCCCCTCGCTGCCGGAGCACATGACGGCCATTGTGCGCAAGCAGGAGCTGCGCGACAAGGTCGATGTCAACTTTGATGGCAAAATGTCCTTTCTCGAGTACCTTTTGTACCAGTACCGCTCCCTCACCTCGCCCGCCGAGTTCATCACCCGTACCATGGCCGCTGACGCCAACGAGCCTCCCCAGGTGACCCGGGCCCGCGAGGCCCTCGAGGTTGTCAACGTCGCCATTCGCGAGTTCGAGGCCGAGAAGGCCCGCCTTACGGAGCTGTCCAGGGAGCCCGGTGTCAAGGGTCTTGGCGCCAAGCACCAGCTTGCCGGCCTCATGTCTTCTCCCATCGCCGAGGAGCTCCAGGTTGCCCTCATCAAGGCTGAGGCTGCCGTCCGTCTTGCCGTCAGGCAGGCCAAGGCTGACATGGAAGCGGACGCCAACGGCGCTGCTGCCGGTCAGCAGGGATCCATGTTTTGGATGCAGGCTGACCTCAAGCTCAAGCAGAAGCTCTACGGCAACCACGCCAAGTAAAAAGCTTTGCGGTGTTTGATGCTGCAAATCTTCTACTTTTCCGTCACCCTTCGTTCGACCACTTCTTTTCTCTTCTCATTTCTTCTCTTCTTTTCTTTTTAGAAACCATCCCAACTCAGAGTGCTTGCCACAAGGCGCCCTGCCGCTCGAGTCCTTTGAGCTGACGGGCTGGCAACCTGGCTGACCATCTTCTGGCTCCGCGCTTTCTCTCCATGACTATGTTTTTCTCCGCGCCCCGCTTTTTCCTAAATACCTTTCGCAATATTGAGATCTTTGATTTGCTTTTAGCTCTTGTCGTTGATCGTTCTTGAATCCGCGTTAACGTAAAATGCTCACCGATCCTAACTTGTGTCGGGGTCCTCTACCGACTGGACTTTGTCATTCACACAGAGTTGCCTTCATTTCATTCGATTTTGGCAACAATTCTTGTGCTCATCATGTCAGTCGTGTGTACTTGCAAATATTCGACGCATGTGCACGCCCGCGCGCACACACACACAAACACAAAGGGTCGTCTGTGTGACTGAAGCCAGTTTCTGACTTTAAACTTTTGGCTTCTAGAATCTTGATGGCTTTGCTGCTAACTTGCTTGTTCCTTCCATCTCTGCAAATGAAGCATCCCAGATGCAGCAAACAATGTTCTCGCATACACATAGATTTTTAGTGCAGTATTTCAATTTGTCTGCTCGTTGTGCTCAGAATGCGTAAAGTCGCTCTTGCCCCCCGTCTTGGAGAGGAGCTTGGTCTCGCGAATGACAATTTCGTGCGAAAGCGCCTTGCACATGTCGTAAACGCAGAGTGCTGCAACGCTGGCGCCAGTGAGCGCCTCCATTTCAACCCCTGTCTTATGAGTGCACGCGGTCTCGCAATCAATAATGAGGTCATGGCCGCGCAGCTCCATGCGAACGTCGACGCGGTCAAGGGGCAGCGGATGGCAAAAAGGAATGAGCTGGCTCGTGGCCTTGGCGCCTTGCACGCCGGCGATGATTGCTGTCGTCAGAACAGGTCCCTTTGGCCCTTGCAGGTTTGTGGGCGATGTGAACAGATCTACAATGTTCTGAGGCAGCGACACCACCGTCTGCGCGTGTGCGGTGCGCCGGGTCACACGCTTTCCGCCAACATCTACCATGGTTGGCACGTTGCGCGTCTCATCGATGTGGGACAGCTTCGAGCCGCTCGCCGCGCGTCTTGCGGCTGAAGCATGGAAGCCGCGCCGCGCCCCCGCTCCGCGCGCTCCGCGCGCCACGCATCGCACGGTCTGCCTTGCGAGCATGATGTCTTTTACACGGCGTGCTACTACAACAACGCTCAAGACGGATTGCCGAGACATTCTTCATTGCAAGCAACAATTGCAAGCAACAATGGCAAGCAAACATTAAAAAAAAACACAGCATCGGCATCGCAAGCAAATGAAAAGCAACATTGGCAAGCAAACCAAATAGCATGCAGCAGGCAGCATACATGCAGCAACTAGCAAAGCACACAAGATCGGCAAGTACACAAGATCGGCAAGCCTTTCACCAAAATTCTGAGCAGCAAAAGCGCGCTATTTGCCGGAGCTGCACAGTCGAATGTGAAGATTTGACAAAGAACAGGAGTTGTACGTACACAAGCTTTCACGCTTTTTATGTCGATTATGTACAGAGGGCAAGAGGGAAGCTGAATTCATGGACAGAAATACATACTATACACACACTAATTTATCTGCTTTTTTGGTTGGTTGATTTGTCTATGCGGACTCTTTGGATAACCTCCCACGTTGAAGTGTGCGCTCGTCTGCAATAATACGCATTGCCTCATGAAAAGGAGCTGTAGCAGATGCCTTGACCCAAGGAGGAGGCTGTTCGCGAAGCTGCTCAAAGGCACGCCCATGTGCAAAATAAAGCCCACTCTCGGGATCTTTGTAGGGCGCCGGCACGCCGGTGACAGCACAAAGCCTGCGTGCAGGATAACGTGGTGGCCCAGCGCGTGCGTTAAAGTAGTCGGGCGTGTCGAGAGCTTGCAGAGAGTCCACGGTACTAAGTTTGTTGGCATTTTCATCAAGGAGAATATCTATGAGCGAGCGGAGCTTGCGGCGGGGCTCATTTGCTCGGTTGTTCGTGGCAGATCGTGACCTTTTCCTGGATTTCGATGCAGTGGCTGCGGACGCTTTTCCAGAACTGCTGGCTGCTTTGGAATTGCCCTTTTTCATCTTGGCCTTGGCCTTTTTGCTTGCTGCGCGTTTGCGCTTTCGCTTCGGCTTGCCGTCGTCATTGCCATCGTCATCGTCGTCGCTCGAGTTGTCAGAGTCTGCGTCAGACTCGAGATCGACGAACTCGTCGCTGTCTGCGCCGTCGCCAGCGCCGTCGTCGTCGCCTTCGACGAGGGCGTCGCCAACGTTTGTGCACTCGAGACGTTCGAGCCTGCTCTCGCGTTTGCGCTGCAGGGCGTCGACGCCGTCGTAGGCCGTCCAGCGCCGCGTCTTTTGCCTCCGCTCGCGCTTCTCGGCGTCTGCGCGCGTCGTTCGTCGTCGTCCCGCCTCTTGCGCGGGCAGCTGCACGCCTAGCTCATCTTGCAGCGTGCTGCCCCACTCGTCGCGCGCCATCTTCTCTTATCGCCTGCGCGCGGCCGGCGTGCGCGCGCTGCGCTTGCCGCTCGCAGTCTCTGCTGTCTCTTCTCGCGGCCGCGTTGTTCGGCCGTGCGTATTTTCGGCCGTGCGTATGGCCTGGCGTGCGTGCCTGCGCTCTGGTTTGCAGCAGTTCAGGATCGTTGGCGGAGCCCTACTATATATACAAGTCATGCATGCATGCCCTCTTGCATTCTCATTCAACGATCGGGTGATGAGTCCTCCCTCCCTCCATCGGAAAACTGCGAGCTGCAGTCGGCCGGCCCCACTAACAATAGCGCCTGGCCACGTCTCGCTACAATATCATGCCAGCCGGCCTCAGGCCGCCCAGCACCACGATAACATTGGCGTCGATCAGCAAACGACGCACGGGGCTTCGCGCCTGCCCACCCGCCTGCGATGGAAGCAGGGCGGCCGGGAAGGCTTCCTCCTGCCGCCCTGCACCCGGCCGAGTTGCGTGGGCTTCATCGCCCCGAGTTCCCGGCCGCTTGCCGGCGCCGCGTCGCGCCCCAGTGCCCCAGCGTTCTGCTCTGCTCTGCTCTGCTTTGCGGAGTTGGGTTATCAATGATAATGCGTTGCCGTCGCGGCTGGAGATGAAGGAGAGAGAGGCCGCCGAAGGCACCGCCTTCCTGGTCCTCGTCGACGGACATCCCGAGTGGCGGCTGACGCATTGCGTCTCGAGACCGGTCTTGAGTTGCAGCGCTTGGGCGCGAGAAGCGCCAGGAGCGGTGTGCCGGGTTGACGAGCGAGGATGATGGACGACGGGAAGGGCGACGCACTGCATGGACGGAGGGAGTGGCGAGCGGTCGCGAACCCATTCAGGCCGCTGCGAGTCGCATCGGCGACCGTCGCCGCGATGCACGGCCTCGAGTTCGGCCGCACTTATTCACAACGAAAAAAAAAGCACCCCTCGCGAGTGCCACCCAGTGCCAGTGGCCGCCGACAAGATGGCCAGTACGTTCGTCGATGAACATCGTCCCTGGGCGTGTCGCAGCCGCCCGCCTTCTGCAAAGCAGTCACGTTGTCATCTCCCGCCCACGACGCACAACGTCAAAAAGCCACTCCGTCCAGCAGTACGTATGTGTACATACACAAGTCCAAGCCTGCAAGACGTGCATCGCGTGCGTTGCGTGCCCAACCAAGAAGACCTCCTGCACCGCGTGCGCCCTCGACCCCCTTTCCACGGCCAGCCTTACGGACTGCCTCTCCTGCTGCTATTCCGAGCACCAACTCCTCTCACCTTTTTCTGCCTCTCCCTCTCTCTCTTTTATCTTTTATCTCACATCTCGCTTATCTCTGCGTCCTCTCTTCGTGCGTCACCGCCGCTAATCTGAGAACGGCGAGCCCAGCCCGGCGCGCGTCCCGGCCGCGACGGCGACGCCTCTGCGACGCAGGCCGCCGCAGCCGCGCGCGCGCTCTGGCTCCGCGGCGCGAGACGCCGGGCAGCCGCCGGGACCTGGCCGTGCGCTCGCGCCGAGAGAGCGGCCGCTCGCCCGGTCGGAGCGGCGTGGTGCGTGGCACTCTGCCCGGCTTGCCATCCTGTTTTGAAATTCTTCCTTCCTTCCTTCCTTCCTTCCTTCCTTCCTTTCGCGCTGCGCGACGAAGGACGACGGAGGCAGCCTCGAGCGCGGCGGCAAACCCCGAGCGAGCCGAGCGCGGCGGCGAGTGACGGTCTGCTCGGCGGCGCGGGCCGGTCCCGGGCGACATGGAGGGCTCCGCGACGCTGCAGGCGCAGCTGGAGGAGTGTTTTGGCACGGACTCGCTGGCGTCCCTGACGCTCGAGGACGTGGGCGACAGAGACGAAGAGTACGCGGCGTGCCTCAACGCGAGCGGTCTGGTCTCGTACGAAGTTGAGGAGGATTTCTACTTTTCCGTGCCCAGCGAAGACAGCTCCTGGGACGACCTTTACGAAAATGCACAAGACAAAATCCCGCAGGTGAACTCGTCGAGCCCGTGCGGGTCAGACCCCGACAACGTGAGCGCAGAATGCTGCGCCGGCGTCAGCGCAGCCCTCGCGTGCGAGCTGTCCCCGAACTCGAAAATGTCTAGCGACTGCAAAAAGATGCTCGACGAGGTCGTCTTTGAAACGTACAAGTGCTCGTCCGAAGTCAAAGAGTACGCGGCCTTTATCGGAGTTCTGGGCGCCCTCGTGCTAGCGGCAATCATTTCGCTCACGGTGCTACGGCATCAAGCATTTGGCGCACTTTTTCGCAAAAACGTGATTCTCTGGAGACAGCGATTCGTTGCGACACTCGCCTCCCAAGCCTTTGCCTTGGTCCTGGTCGGCGCTCTTGCCGGCGTGCTGCTCGGACTCACAAGCACGGAGACCACATACTATGACCTTGACCTCTTGGGCCTGACGCTGACGTTCACAACGCCAGACGAGAATCGCAAGCTCATTTACCAAAATCTGCGCCCCTTTGGCGGCCTCTTCCTGCTCATCACCTTTACGTATCCCGTGGCCAACATGACGGTCTCACTCGTGGCCGAAAAACAGACCCGTATGAAGGAAGCCCTGCGCATCTCGGGCATGCGCGATTGGATGCAAATGAGCACCTGGCTTATTACCTTTTTGTTAAAGTTCTTGCCCATGATTGTGGGCTGCGCCGTGCTCGCGCACTATGGCGCCGTGTTTCCGAATGAGAACGTACCGACGCTCGCGCTTTTCTTTTTCGCTTTTGTCTTCGCCATGGCAGGATTCGCCTTCCTGGTGACTGTGTTTTTTGGCAAGACACGGCCAGCAGCCATTGCCAGCGTCTGCGTCTCCTTTTTGATCTTCTTTTCCTCGTTTCACTTTTTGAACCAGGACAGCATCGAGGCGCAGCGCAACGGGTGTTATCTCGCGCCCGTGTGTCTGGCGCTCGTCGTCAACACGATGCTCGACGATGCCTCGCTGGGAACGGGCTTCGCACGGGCCGCCTCGCTCTTTGCCACGAACCAACTCGAGGATCTCATTCAGATCGAAGAGGCCTCGCGCCGTCTCGTGCTCGCCGGCTTCTTGTACCTGATTGCCGCATGGTATCTCGACAAGGTTGTGCCCCAAGAGTTTGGCGTGCGCGAGCGTCCTGACTTTGTCTTGAGGCCTCTATACTATTGGCTTCCAAGGCTTTGGGCGATGAGTCGCAGTGCTTGTCGTCGGCTGTCTCAAAGGTGTTCGAGAGCCAGCTTTCGGGAGCACAGTGCGTCCGCTTTGGCAGATAAGCAAGTCTTCGGGCGCGAGGGTCCGGCAGAGTCTCTTTCTGATTCGGAGACCGCTTCAAGCGCGGACGTCGTGGTGATTCAAGTTCCTACAGGGGAGATGTCAGAGGTCAACCGGGCGTACGCTGATGCAAGCCGCGTGGCCATCAGAAATATTTCCAAGGAATACCGCATCAATGGACTTCGCGGGAAGCGCAAAGCGGTGAACGACCTTTCTCTGTCCTTTGAAAAGGATCAAGTCACTGTGCTCCTGGGTCCCAATGGAGCCGGCAAGAGCACGCTGATCAAGATGCTTACGGGCATGGCACAGCCGTCAGGAGGTGACATTTCCGTCTTTGGGCTCTCGATCCGCTCAGATATGCAGACAATCCGCGGCCGCTTGGGTTGGTGCCCACAGCACGACATCTTGTACCCTTCTCTGACGGTGCATCAACACTTGAACTTGTTCTCGGCGCTGCGGGGCAAACGACTCGACAAGGACGCGACGCACGATCTCTTGCTTGAGCTTGAGCTCTCGGACAAGCTGCATGCCAAGGCGCGAACCCTCAGTGGGGGTCAGCGTCGCAAGCTATGTCTGGCCATTGCGCTCATTGGCGATACGGACATTATCGTCCTCGACGAAATGACCGCAGGTGTGGACCCTGTATCGCGACGAGCATGCTGGAGCGTCATCCAAAACAATCGCGTGGGGCGCGCCATCCTGCTCACGACGCACTTTCTTGACGAGGCAGACGTGCTGGGGGACAAGATTGCCATAATTGCAAATGGCTCGCTGTGCTGCGAGGGCAACTCTTTGGAGCTCAAACGCAAATACGGCGATGGGTATCGGCTTACCGTCGGACTTCCCAAGTCGCCACAAGAGAGGGCAAGCATGCCAGCCTCTGGAGTCGACGCCTTGCCTTTCGCGCCTCTGGGGATTGCGAACACGGCTGGGGCGGTGACACCACAGCGCGTGACCGACGTCGTTCACGAGGAAGTGGCTGGTGCCACGATTGTGGACCAGAGCGCAAGCGATAATGGCTTGGGGAGGGATGCGCGGGAGTTACGTTTTGGCCTCCCGTTTTCGAGCACGTCGGCTTTTCCAGGTCTTTTGCGGCGTCTCGAGACCGAGCTGTCGTGCACGTTGTCGATTTCCATTTCGACACTGGAGCAAGTTTTTGTCAAGGTGGCGGCGCAGCATACAGAGGAAGATTTAAGTCTTGAACGTCTTCGCGCCGTCAAGCCGTACGAAGCCAAGAATGGACGGCGCAAGCGACGTGCGTTTTGGGCTCTCCTCATGGTGAAACGTTTGAACATTGCGCGGCGAGACGCGCGTGCATTCTGTTTGTTGATCTTGTTGCCCGTTCTTTTTTGCTGCGCTCTGCTACTCATTCCAGATTTGTATTTGTACACGTTAATCTACTCTGGCAATGGGGTCAAGGCACCGCAGGGCACGACAGCATGCGAAGCAATGATCCCGAGCGGTTCGCTAGGTTGGGCAGACACCAACTCGACCCCAGCAGAATACTCTTCTGTCGCGGGTGCGCACGTGAACACGACGGGGCGCACGTGTTGTCCACAGGTGAACTCGACGACGGCGACGGTGCTGCAAACGACGCAATTTGAGCAATGCTTGGAGAGCCTCCCGCAGTGCGTAAACGTGCAAGATGGTGAACGCGAGCAGCGAAACTGTTTCGTGCATACATACAGCTATTGCTATGCGCTGCCGTGGCTATGCAAGGCGAGCGAATGCTGTGATCCGCGTTCGTACAAGTCACCGTATTTTCTTTGTCAATCGGCGACGGCGCTAGATCCAATTTACCTTTTTAGCGATTCGGGCGAGTCGAACTTGAACATGTACTGTAACACGCGAGAGATTGCGGTTACGCAAGAATACGTGAATGCCTTTGTGCGCACGATTGTGGTGTTTTTGGGCTTTGTGTTCCCGCCAGGGTCGGTCATCGCCTTTGCAGTGCTGGAGACGGAGGCAAATCGCGAGACGAAATTCCAACAGCTCGTGAACGGAGTGGGCAAGGCAACATACTGGGGTGCGCACTGGGTATTTGACCAAGCGACGACGGCTCTGCCCGTGGTGGCATTGCCCGTGGTGTTGCTGTTGACATCGGACGTGAATTCTATGAACTACACGGGAATGGTGGTGGCACAATCGGCGCAAGTTACGGCGGCCTTTGTGTTTGCGTGCGTGCCGCTGGCGTATGCAATGAGTTTTTCGTTTCGCCGGCACGCAGATGCCCTCGTGTGGATGGTCATTGTTCACATTGTCACGGGTGGGGCACTTTCGGTGCTGGCGTACGTTCTCAAGGTTGTCCCGCTGGCGGTGGGTGGTCTCAGCACCAAGGATATTATCGACGATTATGCGCGCTACGTCCTCTTGCTGTTCCCGGGTTATGCCTTTGCAGACGGCCTTTTGCGTGCACAAACGCAGATTGTGGACGACTGTGCGTCGAGTAACCCTTGGCGAAATCTGGGACGATGCACGAATCTGTTGGCAAACTTTGTCGACGGCGCTGCGGAAATACAAGTAAACGCGGCGCTGGCAAATGTTACGGATATGACGACCGTAGAGGGAGCTTATACGCCAAACAGGGACGAAGTCTTTCTGAACATTATATATCTGTGCGGCGTGGCCTTTGCGTGTTGGGTATATCTCACGCTGCGAGAGCTCAAGGTCTTGCGAGGTGGATTCTGGTGCTCGTGTTTGCGTCGCGATGAGGTCGTGGCAGCCCATCGTCGAAAGTCTGCGAGCAATGCTCGAGCACACACAGAGGGCGCTTTGGCAACATTGTCGGCAAATGCTGTGACGAACACCAATGCAGATTGTATGTCGTTTTCGCTGTCGTCGTCGTCGTCGTCGTCATCATCGTCCCCCTTGGCGGTGGCTCGCGAGGTGAGCGAGCGACTGCTGGAGCAATGGGGTGCCGCAGATGTTGTCGCTGAGCGCGCAAGAGTGCAAGGCGGTGACCTTGGAGGCGCGGACGAAGCGGACGCGGTGCAGTTTCTTGGTCTCCGCAAGGAATACAAGGGGAATGGAGACAAGGTTGCGTTAGATGACCTCTGGCTGGGCGTAGGCCGCGGTGAGGTGTTTGGCTATCTTGGCGTGAATGGAGCAGGCAAAAGTACGACAATCAAGTTGTTGACGGGAGCGGAAGCGCCCACTCGTGGTTCAGCAACAGTTCTAGAGCACAGCATCCGCACAGAGCTTGGAGCAGCGCGGCGCTCGCTCGGGTACTGCCCGCAGCATGAGGCCTTGTACGAGCTCTTGACGGTTCGAGAGCACCTGAAGATGTACGCAATGATTCGTGGTCTCCCCGAGTGGCGCGAGGCGGTGCAAAGCGGCGTGGAGCGCATGCAGCTGAAGCGGTTTGAGCATGTGATTGCCAAGCAGCTGTCTGGGGGTAACAAGCGCAAGCTTTCGGCTGCGATTGCAATGTTGGGTTCGCCAGAGGTTATTGTGCTCGATGAGCCGACAAGTGGGGTGGATGCGCTCTCGCAGCGGTTCATGTGGGACGTGGTTCGCGACACGACGCAGCGCACGCGGTCCGCGGTTCTGCTGGTAAGCCATAGCATGCCCGAGGTGGAGGCGTTGAGCACGCGCATTGGCGTTTTGATTGGCGGTCGTCTCCGTGCGCTGGGGACCTCGTCGGAGCTCAAGGCGCAGTATGGCTCGACGATGGTCGTGGAGGTGACGCTTGCCCAGGCAACGGGTCAGCTCGCGCCGCCGACAAGGCTGCTCCGGGACGACTACGTGTATCCATCGCAGCTGCGTGCGATTTGCGAGGCGCTGGGCGCGGCATCTCGTTGCGAGGCGCTCCAGCAAGGCGGGCGCGCCTGCTCGAGTCCGGTGGGTTTTGCCTTAAACACGGCTGAGGTGGGTCGCGTTTCGTGGCTCGAGTTTGAGCGCTGGTGGTTGCAAGAGAACGCTGTGGAGGGTCTGCAGCGGGTCTTGCGCAGGGCGTGGGGCCCGCGTCAAACAGATGCCTCTTCTACTTCGTCGACAACAACAACAACAATGAAGAAGGCCTCGACATCAAGAGCAAAGGTTTCGACACCAGGTTTGGATTCTGGCATCGAGCTCGTGGACCGTCACGGCCAGCATCTTGTCTTTTCGGTGCCTCGAGGTGCGGTTTCCGTGGCGGACATTTTCGAGTTCCTCGAACGCAGGCAGCACGCTCTGGGCATCGTCTCGTACTCTGTGTCCACGGCGGGGCTCGAGGCCGTCTTCAAGAGCGTCGTGGAGCACGCTTCCGCCTGATAAAAAGTCATGGTAAAAAATATATGGCGTTTCGTTCTGGCTTCCTGTCCCGCCGCCCCCTCAAAAACTCGTTGCGTTGCTAAGCTGCCAGCATCCAATCGCGCGAGCCAGCACGCGTGGTCCACTACACCATTGCTACATCCAGCTGCAAGCTCTGGCGCAGCAGTAGCAGCAGTGGCAGGGATTCTGCTTCTGGGGAGGCTGGCTGCGAGCTCGGCCCGCGCGTGCCGGAGCGCGTGGCCAATTTCGCCGCGGATGCGGGCCGCGACGCAAGCGTGGTCTCCTTGCTTCGAGCTACTTCCTTTGACTACTGGTACTGCAGCCAGACGTTGCTTTCCCGCGGAGGCCTCGCGTCCACCGGAAAAAGGCAGACGCCAATGTGCACCGCGCGTACGATCGCAGACGGCAACGCGATGCGAAAGGCAACGCAAAAGGCAACGCACGGGGCAACGCAAAAGACAACGCACAGGGCAACGCAAAAGGCAACGGCGTGGCACAGCGCCCCCTCAAAAAGTGCCTGTCTGCAGCGCTCAATTTTATTATTATTTTAAATTTTTCTTTCAACGTGGCCGCCGTTCTCGATTCCTGCGGTGCGCGCCTTGGGTTCTGTCCCCACTAAGCCGACGGACTGGACATCCCCACACCATTTCACTTCTATTTTTTTTCGGAGGGCTAGGATTTTAAAATTGTTTTCTTTTTTCTATCATCGACCATCGCTCGATTCGATCCATGCATGCGCGCTGGACGAAAGGTGTGGGGAGGGCGACTTCCTAAGAGGAGCGGCCCACAGCTGGCGGCCGTCGGCGTTTGTGAGTGCACCGTAACTTCTTTACCGGGGACCCCGAGGGCCGTCCGCGGACAGCTAGCTAGCTGTGGCGCGACTCTCGCCCTGTCTGCAGCCAGCTGCCTGCCTGCCGACCTGCCTGCCTGCCTGCACCAGTGCTTGCGAGACGCTGTTGCCGCCGTTGCATTCCCATTCAAGCCAGCCCCCCTCCCGCGCGCACGCTCTCTGCGCGCGCGCGAGTCTCGCGAGTCTCGTGAGACATGCACCATTCCGTCGGCCGCAGGCCTGGTGCTTTCTTTTTTTCTTTCTTTCTTTTTTTCTTTCTTTCTCCGATTCGTTCTTTTCCCGATCAACGCGCGAGCGAGCGAACGACCGACCGATCGTCGATCGCACGGACGATGATCGCGTGCGCGAATGTCTCCGCCCAGTAGGTCTAGCGGTGTATTGAAGCGCCGCCCACGTGTGCTCGTCTGCATCGGCGACCGAATGATCGATCGATCGATCAATCGATGAGCGTTGCTGTGTCGGCACTCGACACTACAGCTGCAGCTTGTGCGGTGGCGGCAGTCCGTTGTCGATGGATCCGAGGTCAAACTTTGAAGCGACCGTGCGGAGGTGCCGGTGACCTAACGACCCGACGCGACCAGGCCCGCGCTTTGCATCGAATCGGGAGCCGCCCCTTTTCCCTCTCCCGGGCCGGCCAGTCGCAGCGCAGGGTGTCGGTCGCAGCGCAGGAGTGAAGTGCAGTGCGGAGCTTGCAGGGAACGAGACCGAGTCCGCGGCCAAGGTCCGGAAAGCAGCTCGGTCTCCACTGGCACGCGCTCGGCAAGACGCGCACATCTCGTCTCGGGCCTCGGCGGAGGCGAGCTATAGAATTATGTGCCAGGTCCAAATGGCCGGTGGCAGAAGGTATAGGGGCGCAGCTTGAGATGCCTGTAATAGTCTCTCTGTTTGTCTCTCTGTCTCAATGTCTGTCTGTCTGTCTGTCTGTCTGTCAATCTATCTACACCTGTCTGTTGTCTGGCTGGCAGTGTGGCCAGGGCTCGTTTCTGCGGAGCCCCCAGTCCAATGTTCCTTTATCCCTCCCCCACAGCGTGAAGAATCTCAGCTCCGACATCCGTTCGGTGTCCCCGAAGAGAGAGACCACAGCCCGAGCTCCCAAAGTCTCGCAGAGGCCAGCAACCAATTGCAGCAACCAGAGGCCATGCATGCATGCATGCATGCATGCATGCGCGGTGGCCGCGTGGAGAGCGCGCGACAGCAACGGCAATTGTCCGAAGCCTTTATCCATATAGTAGCTTACAGCCTCTGGCACTTGGCTGCTCTCCGCCGCTGCCACTCAGCTGTTCTCGCTGTGCGCTACGATCGTCCCCCGTTCCCCTCCCTCCCTCCCTCCCTCCCTTTTTGCCTGGCTTGGGTGGGCTGCGTAAGGTCGCCCCGACGGTCAAGGTGGGGGGGGCTGGGTGACTGGCGTGCCGGCCAGCCAGGTTCGGCGTCCGTGCCCTGTAGGCGTGGCGGCCCTTCTGCACGCCCTTCCTTGCCGGCTGCTCGTAGGTGGGGGTCTCTCTGTCTGTCTATGCAAGCAGCAGAGCAGCAGCAGCAGCAGCGTCAACACCTTCGTTTGCGGCACTTTTTTTTTTTAACAAATCACATTTGTTCTTTATCTTTTTAGTTTTCTTCTTTTTTCTTTTCTTTAATTTTGTTTTCTTTTGTTTTGTTTCTCTTGCAGTGTATAGTTGCTCTTGGACCTGTTCTTCTCCCCCACGCTCTCCTTCCTTCTTCCAGCCCGTTCCTGTACCGCAGGAAGAAGCCGCCGCGCGGCATGTCCAGGGCACCGTTGCGGCAGCTTTAGATAGCACCCAAGCTTCATTTCGCACGCAAGCACCAGCGACCAGCCAGCCAGCCAGCCAGCCAGCCAGCCAGCTCGGGCGCGCGCAAGCTCGGGCGCGCGCAAGCTCGGCTCCGCCTTCGGGCGGGGCCCGCAGGCAGCTGGCTCCGCGCTTGCAGCTGCAGGCCGCCTGCGAGCCAGAGGGCGCAGCGCCCAGCGCCGCCGCGGCGCGGCCCGGCCCGCAGCCGGGCGTACAGTGTGCCGCCGCGAGCGACGGGCGACCTCGCGCCAGCCCGCTGTCGCAAACGCGGGGCCTCCTCC
>KN805468.1:0-13824 GCA_000818945.1 Schizochytrium sp. CCTCC M209059
CCGCTCCGCCGCGTACCTGCGCTCGCCGCGCTCCGGCCGCGCCGCTGCCGCTCGCTCGCTCGCTTCCGGCTCTGCGCCTGGCCGCGGTCGCCTCCTCGCCGAGCAGACAGACAGACAGAGCGAGCGAGCCAAGCAGAGAGCGAGCCAAGCAGAGAGGCAGGCCGAGCCAGCGACCCCTTGCGGCGTGCCGCTCGTGCCCCGCGCGCGCAGCCGCCGAGCTTCGCCTCGGGCCAGGCTCTGTGCGCCATGCACACTTGTATCGCGGTCTCCGTCGCGCGCTTTTCGCGATTGCTCTTTTCATGCGGGGGGATATGTAAGTCGCAGAGAGACTTGTAGTGGAGACGGGGAACAGCGGCGATGGGGATTGGGGTATGCGTTACGTGCGACTGGGGCACGAGCATTCGCGTTCGTTCGTTCCAAGCCGGACCAGCGCGCGACCTCGTCGCCGTTGTCCGCACGACTACGCTAAGGACGGAGGAGAGGCGGAGAGAGGGAAGGAGCGACCAAGTCTCTGAGACTCTCTCGCAAGCAAGGAAGCAGCTGCAGCTTCAGGCCGGTAGTCAAACGGTACGCTTGCGGAAGCGCCTCCGCAAGTTCAGGTGAAAGAAACCAGCGGCCACTCTAAGCCTGCTCGGAACACCAACCAGGTGCCAGGCCAGCAAGCGAGTGAACAAGGCAAGCGATCAAAGCGAGCTTCCTTCCGGTTAACTCGCTGTCCAAAACCTTCTTGCGCTTCTCGCGCACGCGCGCGATTCGTGAAACAAGGCGCCTCCTCGTGACGTCGGGGCAACCGAGCACACACGATGCGCGAGTGCGATCTGGCAACCTGGATGAGCGAATCCAAGTCCGTCTCCATGGAAGAGGCAAGCTCACTGGACGCTGCGTCGCGACAAGCAAGCCTCGAGATCGTCTGCCTGGTTGAGCGCAGCGATCCAGTGTGCGCTTTCGCAACGACACATCTCCGCAAAGCACAAAAGGAGCTGCAAATTAAAGTCACCGTTGTGGAGGTCGAGAGCTTTCAGGACACCGTATCCAATCCTTATGGCGTGCATGCCTTTCCAGCGACTCTGCTGCTCTATGATGGCTGTCCAATCAAAGTCTTGCGCTCAGGCTACCGTGAGAGCCTGGCGCTCGTTGGGCCTGTATCATCAGAGAACCTCGTGGATTTTGTTCGTGACGCAAGAGACAAACTCATTGATGCCGAAGACCCCCTCGCGCTCGCGCCCGTTCCCGTGAGCTTTTAGAAAGAAAAATGGTAATGATAATGCAATGTCGTCTGTAATTTGATTTGTAAAAAAGAAAAGAAAAAAGAAGTTGTATCAATTTCGACCCTTCCCATCAGCTTGCGCTCGGGAAAAAAGAATAAAAAAAAATGGAACGCCTTACAACTTGTTGCATGTGAGGAGGAGCTTGCCCTTGGTGGCGCCAGACTCGAGCATGTGGTGCGCCTTGGAAGCTTGCTCGAGCGTAAGCTTCTCTTGCACAGTCACCTTGATCGAGCCATCCTTGATCCATCCAACGAGCATATCCATGCGCCGCTTCAGATCCTCCTGGCCCTCCAAGTATGCGTAAAGGCTCGGACGCGTAAGGTAAATGGAACCCTGCGCAGTGAGCTCGAGCGGATCAATGGGTGGCGTCGCACCACTAGCGTTGCCAAAGACCACCAACATTCCGCGCTTGCGAATGCACTGCATGGACATCTTGTACGTCTTTTTGCCGACGCCGTCGTAGGCAACATGTACACCCTTGCCATCCGTCGCCTCCTTGACGCGCTTCACAACTTCTTCCTGAGAAAGCTCATCGTAGGGAAGCACGAGGTCGCAACCCACGCTCTTGGCCACTTCCACTTTGCCAGAGCTGCACGTACCAATGACGGTCGCGCCGAGGGCCTTGGCAACCTGCACGAGGATCTGGCCCGTGCCACCGGCCGCAGCCTGGACAAGGCAAACCTTGTCCGAGCTTAGAGGGTATGTCTCGCACGCAAGGTACTGCGCCGTGAGACCTTGAACCGCCAGCGTCAGCAAATCGTCCAGAGCCACGCCTTCAGGCACGGCGTAGCACATGTCAGCATCGACGGCCGAGTATTCGCAGTACGTCGGGTTTCCAAGGTACACGACGCGATCGCCGAGCTTGGTGAACGTCTCAGGAACCTCGGACCCGACGCCGACGACCTCGCCGGCGCCCTCTTGACCCAGACCAAAAGGCGCCGCCTTGGGATACAAGCCCGTGCGAAAGTATGTGTCGATGAAGTTCACACCGGCGTACTCGTTGCGGACCAGCACCTGTCGCGGGCCGAGCGGCGTCTTCACGCCGGGGACCTCCGCATCGCTCTTCAAGCACGCGTCCAGGCCCTCCGCCTTTTCCACCACGCCGTCCAGGATCACGGCACGCTGCGTCTCGGGCAAGCCGTCTTGCATTCTCGCCGCCATGATGTTCGCTAGTCCTCGCGTCTGCGTTCCCGTTCCAGCTCCCGCTGCTCCTCTCCACCTCTGCGTTGCGAACTCTGCTCCTCTGTAAATGCGAAGCGGTCTGCCCACGCGCGCGGCGGCCGCGGCAAGCATCCTCGGCGTCTCTCGGGCTCTTGCCGACCGACCTTCACGGCGCCGAGTCCGGCACCTTTGTTGGATCGCTTCTGTCTCTGCATCTGCGAGACTACGTAATGCGGTAAGCCTACTCTATAGTAGTAGGAGTGGAAGTGACCCAGGCATCTTGGTTGGGATTCCCTGTTAATGCATGCGTTGGCCTTGATCTTCACGAATTCAGAGGCCTCGCAGACCTGGATCTTCGCGGCGTAGCCTTCTCGATCTTCTCGAATTCTGTAATTCCGAGGACCATGATAATCGCGATTAGCGGTCTCGAACGTGGAGGTCAAGAATTCTGAATTCTGAATTTTGCGCGCATCCTTCTTTCCACCATGACAGCGTTCACTGGGCCTATGTAGCAATTATAGCAAGGATATAATATAGTAAACGACCAGACGATCGCTGATTTCCTCTTTGACATCGACCTCCCCGTCAGCATCCGGCGTAGAGTTCACCGAATTGTAGTGCGACGGTCGCCCATCGCCTCCTCGCAGCAAACTTACGGTCACGCCAACATCTTCTCCACGCCACAGGACAAATATTCTTGCTGTGTCAATTCTCCCGGCACTGCGAATGTCCAGGTATTGACTGACTGTGAGTTGTCGGCATCTCTTGCGGGAACCCTGAAGTCTGCGCCTTTGTAAGCAACTAGGCCTATCTTGAGCTCCATGGTGCTGCTCGCGGTGGAATCTTCCTGCACCTGCTCCGAAACCTTGCACCGGGACACAGACGATCGCGCCTTCCCCTCGGTGCTCTGCTCAATAGCACGGAGATTTCATCGACGCGCCCAATAGGACACGGTTGCTTGATTTACACCACGAGGAGCGCGCTCGACAGCAGCCAGCTGTATAGCGCGCTATTTCCCTCCAGCGCGTATACTCCTCCGCCGCAGTGTGATCTTTTGCACACAAATGGTTCCTCGAACGTTCCGCCAAAAAGGTCCGCTGAAGGACGATGACAGAACTCGAATCCTACTAGAAAGAGCAACTTGAAGATGCCGAAGTGGGCGGTGGTGGAGACCGGACAGCCGAACGTGCGACCTGCGCGTGAGCTCGTGTCAGAGCACCCGCGCGCGAGCCTATACGAGGATGGGGAGGTGGATTGGAGCCGCAGCGCGCTGCTGAGCCTGGATCTGATCGACGCTTGGCGCTCGGGCGTGCTGCTGGTTCACGTGGAGGGGCGCGGGGTCCTGGTGATCAAAGCGACGACCAACCCGGCGCAGGAGGTTTTTGCGAGCCTGGCTGCGCCGGAAATGGGCGTGAGCGTGCCGCGCTGCCGGCTGGTCTCCCCGGGTGAGCCCGAACACGCCGCCATCCGGGAGCACGTCTCGGCGCTGCTGACGCCCAACACATACGAGCACGGCATCATCTCCTGGACCTACCTCAAGCAGAACCTACTCCTCGTAATGGAGCTGGCCGCCGGGTACACCGTCCTCCCGCAAGTCGCCAGCGGCGCGATCGGCCGATCGGCACTGCGTCGAATTGGCCAGGTGCTGGCGCTGGACGTGCTTCTGCACAACGGAGACCGTATCCCCATAGGCGACCTGTGGAACAACAATGGCAACCTAGCCAATGTCATGATGTCAAACTCTGGCGACGGCGCCATCATGGCTGTCGATAATGTGGGTAGCAGCCCCGCAAACGAGCAGCTCCGAGAGGGCTTCTTGCACCGCCTGCACTCCCTCCTCGAGTCCCGAAAGTCACTTCTGCGTGGGCTAGAGACCACGCTGGGCAGTCTCGGATCCAAGGTGGCCGCCCTGGAGGGAGGCGAGGCCGAGCAGCTCGAGGTCCTGGCCGATGGCATGGTGCAAGGCTTGGCGCGCATTCATTCGCATCTGACGCCGCAGCGCCTTAGCGAGTTGCGAGCCAGGGTGGAAGACATGGGGTCCAACGGCGCGGTGTGGGAGTCCAGCTTGGACAGCGTTGCGGTGGACTTTATGACCGAGGTGTCCGCTATCATCGAGGAGGTGCTCGCGACGGGCGACTTGCTGACATCATCGTCGTCTTCGAGCCCGGATAACGTGATGTTCCAACGCATTGAAGGCACCGACGGATGCGGGGCGATGCTACAGGCACTGCCAGTGGATGAGCAGCTGGTCGTCTTCTTCGACTTTGACCGCACCCTAACCAACGGGTTCGCGCTACCCACCGAGACGGCCTTGGACAAGCGCGTACGCGGCGGTGAGGCCACCGTGCGAGGTCTAGCCCGCCTCCACCAGGCACAGGTGCCGCTATTCATTGTCACCGCAAGGCCTCCTCGAGAGCTGGTGGTGATGCAACTCGCCGCCTCTCTCCGTGGACCGCAAAAGGAGATCGGGCGCTTCTTCCTTCCCACCGATGAGGAAGTCAGCGCCGAGGAGGTCTCCTTCGGCGATGTGCCCCTCGCCAGAGCAACCAATGCACGCCTCTACGCGTCGGACTATCAAAAGTCGATGGCCGTCGCTCACGCCCTGGACGACCTCTTCCCCGCTGACGAGGAAACAAGAATCAGTAGGGTGACGGTGGTCTTCGTGGATGATGTGTACATGAATGCCCATGACGTTGGCACAGGGACCGCGGTGGCTCTCCGTGACGCGGGCAGGACCGACCTTGCCGACGCCGTGTCCGTCCGTAGCATCTGGTGGGACACCTTCTTGGAAGAAACCGGCGATGCACCGACTATGGGGCTGGTCGCCAGCGACAACATCGAGAAGGGATACCCGGCCTATTCGCGTTCCGTACTCTCAGACTTTGGGCTCGCCCCCGCCGAGGTGGACAGACGTGTTGAGGTCTACGCCGCCGCTGAAAGGAATGCCGGTATTAACGTCGCCAGGGAGGCGCCCAAGCCACCGGGAAAGCTCAAGGCCGCCACTGCAGCGCAAATGAAGCTTGCTAGCTTCCTTTTCGGCGGTGGCAAGAAGCGATAAGTGCGCAAGATCTCATGTCCTAGGAGCTGCTGGAGCAGCTGCTGATTAGGAATAGGTGCACAAGGAGAAGAGCATCGTGGAGCTGCACGTGCAATTCTGGTCTTTGGAGGTGTACAAGATCGACACGATCCGCAAGTCTGCCGAGATCAAGCCAAGCTGCGGCAAGTACCTCCGCCTTTTGACCTATGGTTTGTGTATTCTTCATCTTCCATAGCTTCAATATCGCATATATCGCCCCGGTGAAGGCAGACAAGAGCGGTTTCACTCTCTCTGCGAACGTGGCGCTAATTGCAGCTCGTCGGCAGCTACATAAACACCAAATAACGGTGGGGCAGTGAGGAAGAAAGGGCAATTTATCATAAGCGACGAAACGAATGTTTTAGACGGCACCAAGACTGGCACCAAGACTTGTGCAAGATGTTCGAGTGCAGTTTTAAGACAGGGCCCAGCTGTCGTACGTCCAAAGAAGGGAGACCTTCACTTTTTGGATACCGCGCGGGTATGCGGTTGACTGACGCTGGTGTGGTACCGGAGAAGGAGCGCGCCATGCGAGACGATCCGGGTGTCCACAGCTTCATCAAGGACCAGCAGAAGATAGACGTCGCATCGCCGTCGCAGACGTTAGTGTCTGACGTCAAGGACCTTCTTAAATCGACGATCGGTGGAACTGGTCCGGCCGAAGTATTTTAGGAGGCCTGGTATAACCCGTTCACATCTGCCTTTTAAACACTAATTCTCTTTGATTGGGACGTTCTAGGAACGACCACACGGACTGTTTTTTTTGTTTTTTTTATTGCTCTCTGCTCTGCAGGTTCTCTTCTTACTGCGCTGCGAGAGGGAGAACCTGGGCGGCTACGAAGAGTCGTCAAGCTCGAGGAGGCGAGAGTACGGCCTGCGCACTATTGCAACGACAGGCTCTCGCTGGGTGGGGATGCGAGTACCCTTACCTTTTCGGGTCGAAGAACTTGGCGGCGGTGACCCCGGATATACCTTTTCATTTTAATAAAATACTTTCTTACTACAGTAAAGGTATGAAGAAGCCGGCACGCGAGGGGTCTCCGCGCGGGGACCCCCTTCGACTTTTTTGGCATTGCATTGCAGTTAGGCAGCGCCATACCAGCAAATCATAGGGCTGAACGAGAACTTGCGAGTGTGCGTAGTTGCCGACAGGCTGTGTCAAGACTCTCGTCCTGGTGGTCTGTGGTCGGATGAAAGCAAACCTCAAACATCCAAAGTCCCAAGCGACACACTCAAAAGACACCCGACCCACCTTCTGTGCACGTGCGTCAATGATGAAGAATGAAAAAGGGACTAAAGATGACGTGGTGACTGCAGATGTTGTGCAGGATGCTGTTGCGCGCGGAGAGGAGGAAGAAGAAGACCGGGCTTTGGACCGGCGCGTTGCCATCCGTGGCGGAGTACGTTTAATCTGGTTCTGTTTCACTTTGGCTTAGTTTGGGTTGGATTGAATTCCCTTGTCTTGCTGTAAATCAATTTGTTACGTGCCGGACGATGACTGACAGTTGATTATCGAAAATATAGAAACCTGGCGGAAAGTACAAGAACGAGCGTTACTGCGGTCCAAAATCGTGGGTCGTTTGTTGCCTTTTTTGCTTGCCTTGGTACGTTCGAATTCCTAAGCCCCAAACGCCCGTACTGCTAGTTTATTCATGGTCCCCACTGGTTCACTGGTTCACTAACTCACAACCCTGTATACATAGCGTACTTTGCTGCCCCTGCGACCACCGCGAAGTTTACTTTTCGCCCCCCAACGGGCGCAGAATTGTGCTTCAAAAGCTTTAACACATCTCAAGAGTATAAGTTTGGTTTACACAATTTGTTGTTGTTGATTTTGCTGCTGTTTCTGCTGTTTTTGTTGTTGTGGTGGTCTTTGTCGTTGTCGTTGTCGTTGTCGTCGTTGTCTTCAATGTATTCTAACCCTTTCTAAGCGACTGCCAAAAAAAAGGATGTGACGTCGTTAGTGTCATGTCGGAAAACTTGTAAAACCAAGACCTGCGAGCGATAACTCATCTGAGCAACAGATTTTCTTCTAAATCTAGTCCAGATTTGCCCGTGAAGGTGACTCCTCGCCTTGCTCATCATAGCGAACTGATCGTGATCAATAAGTCATCGGGCTCGCTCCAAACGGATGGCTGCACAACCCCATCCCTCAACCAGAGCACGCGCGCCTCGTCATCTTCGGCTGTGCATTGCATGAAATACGGGTGGCTGCGCCTGTGCCCTCGTGTGCGCATCGACCCTACAGCTCGTCCTCAACTCAAAGGGGGGTAGCGAGCACGAAGTTTGAGGTACGCTTCTTGCGTGCTGGAATTCTGCAGAGGCAGCCGCAGCACGTGCCATTGAAAAACAAACACGAATCGCGCAGGGACGATCGAGCGCGTTGAGCCCAGTTCGACCCCACCCGCCCGCCCTGCGACATACGCGAGCCTGCCTGCGCGCAGTCTGAGCCCGGGGTCTCAGGACTTCGCGCACCTACCTCGTTTTCGTGTCCGCCTTGCTTGAGTGCCTGGAAAAGAGAGGGAGAGGGCTCGCTCACCTAGCAACATGGACACCAACACCATGGACATCAAGAAGATTGACGCCACGGACATCCCGGTCGCGACGTTCGTGGAGGAGCCGCAGCCTACGAGTCCGCAGTCGCAGCAGGTTCAGTATGTACCTGCAGCGGATCCGCGGGTAGCAATGCGTGGAGGTGTAAGTTCTTATAGAAACAAGATGGAGGTGCGCACATGCACGCCGGCTCAAACGACCTCGACAAAAGGGAGGCTTATTAACCTCGCTCATCGTCGAGCAGCAACCTGGAGGCATCTACAGCCGTGAACAGTACTGCGGCCCCATTTCGTGGCTCGTCTGCTGTGTCTTTTGCGCCCCGTGGTACGTTTATTTGGCTTTTGCAACCCATGCACTATTCCTGACACGCTCATTTCTCGCATACGTCTCATACGATTTGTTTTGCACAGCGCCATTTGCTGTCCCTGTGACGAGCGCGAGATCTACATTTCTCCGCCCGATGGCCGCCGTATTGTTATCAACTGATGTTTCTCTTTGGCTTGAGAAATACTTTTCCAAACGTGAATATGTACGACATGTTTTACAAAGTCTACAGAGATTGGATTGCTCTTGTATGACTGTATGCCAGCCAAAGAGGTGCCGCCATGCGATTTGGCCATCGCCTGGGACATCCCCACGAGCCGCCCTATAAAGCTGACGTTTTGTCCCCGAAACTGTGATGCCTGGGGCCTGCCCTCCTCCAGGCAGGCAGGCAAGGAAGCATCGACCCAATCCATTCCAGTCTAATTTCAATGACCTTATTCTTCTACTACCCAAAGTATTCCCCGTGGATTCTGGACCAGACTGGCAAATGGCTCTTTCTAATGACCAATCGTGGTTCGTTTGCCCAAGCCAGCGAGCGAGTCGGGTAGAATCAAGTTCGACGCCATTCCGCGGGCTAAGTTGGACAGAGCCAGTGGACCATGACTCATATACTGCCCCTTGAGTTGGACACCACACTCCATGTGCGAGTCGCACACTACCACGCAAATGGGGGGTATTATAGGAGTCTTTTGCCTTCGTATTCTCTAACTTGCTCGGTATTCCCAGTCACAAGGACGCGTCAACGACCTCACTTTGGCAGGCAGAAACAAAACTCCTCCCCTTGATTCACGCACGCTCGCTCGCTCGCTCGCTCGACTTCACGTACGCACAACTGCACTTACACACGTAGTACTAGCAGCATCACCACCAGCTCCAGCACCACCAGCAGTAGCAGCGGCGATAAACAGAAAAGGACAAGATGGACAAGAATGTCCCCGTCATGGCCGAGCCAGTTGGCCAGTACAACGTACAGCAGCAGCAGCAGCAGCAGCAGCAGCCGCCGCAGCAGCAACAGCAATATCAAGTCATGGTGGACCCACGCGTTGCGATGCGTGGAGGGGTACGTTGCTGCGAAAAAGGATCTGGAATATGGAAAACCAGAATATGAAATAAATACGATCACTCCGGCTCAATCGACTAACACACCTACCTATACATACCTCTTCTTTGACGGCAAAACTTGTACAAATAAACTTCATAAATCGCAGCAACCCGGTGGACAATACACCCACGAAAAGTACTGCGGACCCATGACGTGGATTATTGGCCTTTTCGTCTGTCCCTGGTACGTTTCGACGAGATTTTTTCAAAAGAAAAAGGAATTAAAACCTTCTTTCTCTTTTCGCTCGCCTCTTATTTACAGCATCAATGTCGCTCACGTGCTTTGTTCTCTTTCTACGAACGAATTTGTTAACAGTGTTTGCTGCTGTCCTTGCGACGAGCGGGAGGTCTACTACTCGCCCCCGGACGGTCGCCGCATCGTCCTCAGCTAATTCTCAAAGAGGATCAGACTGCTGTTGACTGTCGTGTGACAATTAGCTTCGAACCCCATGTTGCTTAGTAGGCCTATGTTGTACCCCCTTATTTCTCTTATTCTTCCTGCTATTCTTTCTTGTTGAGCGCCCCAAAATTCGATGATATTTTCCGTGGGACATTTTGCCGTCTTGACAACCCATTGTCGCAGGCAGCACAGCTCCATCTCTTCCTATGTGCTTCCCTTTGAAAACAGATGAGGACATGCCAATTTATCTGATGACAACCAAGCGACATCGCATGGTGATATGCACGCGATTTGCACCTCACAGAGACGGGCATTCTTTGCTTTGCTTTGCTTTGCTTTGCTCTGCTTTTTGATTGAAAACTAGTCTCATCGCAGACACATTTATTGTTTGCGGCATTATGCATGCACGCATTCCAAAGCCAGAATAAGGCCTTTCTTTGAGATCATCACAGTGATCAACGGCGCCTTCTTGAATAAGTTCCCCGCGTTCCCCACGTTGTCCTCCTAATCGTCGCGACCTAACGACCGCTTGCTTGCAAGCAACAAGCAAACCGCCTGCTGTCTGCGCAGTCTGGTGCAGTCTGCGCGTAACCTCGAAAGGTCGCGGCCCGCGCGGAGGTCAGACGGAGAACGTTGTGTCTGCACCACTCGCCGTCGCCAGACCCCTTGCGCGCGAGCCGTACGCAAAGACACAAAGTCGCGTAGAACTTGAACCATGGCGGACCCCGAGCAAGACAACCACGACGACCAGGAGATCGAACAGGGTCAGCAGGCACGCGCGCCAGCGGCTGCTTCGTCAAGCGTTGAGCCGCAAGACGCGCAGGCGCAACGGCGCCACATTACCGATACCCTCGTGAGCTCAGACTCACTCCAAGACGATGATTTTGACATGGACGAGGATGACCACAATGACGAGGGCAATGACTCACAGCCGGCTCCAAGGTCACGTCGCATCACCGACACCGTCATCGAATCCGAGGATCAAGATAACACGCAAGATAACGACAATCTTCCCACAAGTCCAGCGCCGCAGCGTGAGATGCTTGATCTCGATGCGGTCATGAACGACGGGGCCTCCGTAAACCCGGCGGACTCGCCCATTGATCCACTCGACTCCCCTCAGCGGGGACGACGCCCGGCGCTTCCCCGTGGCGACCTCGCAGACGTCGCACCGCGCCGTGCCCTCATGCCCGCAAGTCTGACGTCTTCCCCCTCCCCGCCAGGATCACCCTCGGGCGCTTCATCGCTACCACATTCACCTCGCCGAAACGCCGGAAACGAGCGTGGCCATCGCCGTAGGAACGACAGTCTAGAGGACGACGAAATGGACCGAGGCGAAGCCAACAATCCCGTCGATGACCGCGCCAATCACGTGGTCGCCCAGGTAGCACAAATGGACCTCGACGATCAAGATGGTGAGGAGGCCGTCATTTTCGGCACCACTGTCCAGGTACAAGCCGCCATTGCATCTTTCCGCAAATTCTTGGACACCTTTACAAAGTCTGACGCCGACGGACACGGGGAACCCTATTACCGGCGCCGCCTCACCGAGATTCACGAAACGCGCAACCTCGTCATCAACATCGACTGCGAGGACCTGTACACGTCCGACCTCGAGTTTCTCATGCTGTACAAAAAGCTCGTCCAGTACCCGAACGAGATGATTCCGGCACTCGATCTCGCCGTCTATCAGCAGTTCATCACCATGTTCCCTGATGATCCCACTCTCGAATCCGGCGAGCGCATCCAGGTCCGAACCTTCAACTTGCACAAGCTCAGCCGCATGCGTCAGCTCGATCCAGAAGACATTGACATGATCGTCGCCCTACGCGGCATGGTCGTCCGCGTCTCCCCGGTCATCCCAGACATGAAGACGGCCAAGTTTCGCTGTACGCTCTGTAATGCCGAGGCGGAGGCCAGCATCGACCGTGGCGTCATCGAGGAACCGACAAAGTGCCCCCACTGCACCAAATCCCACGTCATGCAACTCAACCATAATCTCTGCCTTTTTAGCGACAAGCAAATGGTGAAACTGCAGGAAGCACCGGAGAACATCCCCGAAGGCGAGACGCCGCAAACTATTTCAATGTACGCCTACGACGGTCTCGTCGACGTCGCCAAACCGGGTGACCGCGTCGAGGTCACGGCCATCTTTCGCGCCTCTGCTGTGCGCAAGATCGCCACGCGTCGTACAACCCAGGCAATCTACAAGACCTTTCTCGACGTCCTGCATTTCCGTCCCATTCAAAAGGGCGCCAATCTGGCACATCGTGACCTCAACCTCGAAACGATCCGCGCCCGTCTCGCACGACGCGCCCAGGCTAGCCAGGGCGACCACGATGATGATAGACGCGCGCGACGCCGTCTGCACGGCAATGACGACGACGACGAGGAGGAGGACAATGACGATTTCATGGACCGCGATGACGAAAGCAGCGATGGCGGCGACGATGGGCCCCGCGACGCGGACGGCACAGCGCTCATTGACGAGGCCGAACAAGAGGAAGTCTTTCGCGAAATGGCCGCAGACCCCGATATCTACAGCAAACTTGCACATTCCGTAGCGCCTTCCATCTGGGAGCTTGATGACATCAAAAAGGGCGTCCTGCTGCAGCTCATGGGCGGCACGAACAAGGAGGCATCACAGCAGGCCGGCGAGGTGCGTTCTTCGCATCGTATGCGATCTCGCGGTGAGATCAACGTCTTGCTCTGCGGAGACCCTGGTACGAGTAAGTCGCAAATTCTCGGATACGTGCACAAACTCGCCCCTCGAGGCATCTACACCTCTGGAAAGGGCAGCAGTGCTGTTGGACTTACAGCCTACATCACCAAGGACCCCGACACCAAGGAGCACATTCTCGAAAGCGGCGCCCTCGTGCTCAGCGATCGAGGCGTGTGTTGTATTGACGAGTTTGACAAGATGAGCGACACAACGCGTGCTATTCTGCACGAGTGCATGGAGCAACAAACCATTTCCATCGCAAAAGCCGGCATCATCGCAACCCTCAACGCGCGCACGTCCATTCTTGCCAGTGCAAATCCCGTCGAAAGTCGCTACAATCCGCGCCTCTCCATTGTGCAAAACATCCAGCTGCCACCCACGCTGCTTTCCCGTTTCGATCTCATCTACCTTGTTCTCGACAAGCCAGATCCAAGCACGGATCGCCGCCTAGCGCGTCACCTCGTCCAGCTCTACTTCCGTAACCCCGTCGCCCGCGGAGCACTTGTCGACCGCACCACTTTGCGCGCCTACATTGCATACTGCCGACGCAAGTGCTTTCCGCAAATTAGCAATAGCGCTGTGCGTAAACTCGTCCAGGGCTATGTCGAGATGCGCCAAGCTGGCTCCTACAGCAATGGCAAAAAGACCATCTCTGCCACCCCGCGTCAGCTCGAGTCGCTCATTCGTCTCGCTGAAGCGCACGCAAAGTTGCATCTCTGCGACGTTGTCACAGAGACCAATGTCGATGAGGCCCTCCGACTCATGCATGTCGCAACGCAAACTGCGGCCGTTGATCCTCGCACCGGCACGATTGACATGGATGCAATCACAACGGGCGTTGGTGCAACGGACCGGGCACTCAATGAGGCGCTTGGTGCCGAGCTTCTCGCGCTCATCCCAGGTGAAGGTATCCGTGCTTTTGCTCTCACCAGCAAAATGAATGAACAAGCCTCCACACCCGTCACTCAGGAACAGGTCATGAAGGCTGTTCACAGTCTTGTCGACGACGGCAAGGCTCAGTTGGACCTGCGCTCAGGGCTTATTCGCCCTCAAACATAATGGTCAGTCAGTCAGCCAGCCAGCCAGCCACCATTTCTTTTTCTACGTAACATCCCCTCTAGCTTCAACTAATATCATTCAGCTTGCTTCATACAAGTCACATTTACTCTTCCGTTTCATGTGCAGCTAGCTAGCTATGTTTACTTTGGTTTACGGGGGG